>NW_021011584.1:620-113501 GCF_003987935.1 Bombyx mandarina
ACTCCACGGCAGCGCGCTAGAGTGCTGGTAGCGCGCCGCGCGGCCTCACCCCCTCAGGTCGCCCCTTGACCTTCACCGGGGGGAGGCCGCCACCTACAGGGGCCGGGACGTACGGGCGTATTCCCGCCTCCGGCCCCCGGCTCGACGGCGACGGATCGGTGCGGAAAGGGAAGAGCTCTCCCTCTCTCGCTCCGCCGCCTCCTTCTGCGAGATGGTGGACTCGCAGAAGTCGAGCATCGCCTTCCAGGACGCGTCGCTGCCGAGCATCGTAGCCACGACGCGCGGCAGCGAGAGGTCCTCTCCTATGACCGCGACGAGGGCGGCGCGTTGCTCGTCAAATCCAGAGCAACGCGCCAATGTGTGTTCCGCTGTGTCTTCCTCGTCGCGGTCCGCGCAGTGGTGGCACTGCGCCGTCGGTTCCCTTCCGTAGGGTGGTACCCTCCTGGGGTAATTTTTTTAAAAACTTTGCCATCATTAATTTTTCCTTTGATATTTAACCAGGGGTCGGTCCCCTGGGACGGCCCTCACGACTGGACTCCCTCCAGCCACTCATCCCATCACCGGGCACGTCACAAGCTTAGGATTAGGGCATTTTTTATAGAGGTTCGCATCCTCGCGGCCCCTGCTAGGCAGCGGCCCCCGTCCCCTACTCGGTAGGGATTACGGTATGCTTCTACGAAGCCACGCCGGTAAACCGGTACCCCCCTCTGGAGGGCCTTCCCCTGTAGCTGCCAAGAGGCAACCGGGGACATGGCAACCAGCGACCGGAAGGGAGTGCCCTCCGGTTCACTTCTCATCCTCTTGGGGTCTGCCATTACTGACAGACCCACACGTCTGACCATGATGTGGCCACGCCGGCGTACTGGTACCCCCCTCTGGAGGGCCTTCCCCTTTAGCAACCAGAGAGCTGCCGGGGACATGGCCTAGCATCCAAGAGGGCTCCAGAAGGGAGCCCTCACCCCCTTCACGCACCCTTTGTCCAGCAAAGGTGGGAAAAAGGGAACACGGTATGCAGTCTGCTTAGTTCGCGGCACCCCTGTGCAGACAACGCTGCTCCACGGTGTCGGGGTGCACGCTTAAGCCCCACCGCCACGACAAGGCGAGACCACGCTTAGTGGGGAAGTCGACTGGTACTAATCCTTGGCATCTTCAGAGAACATGACACATATCCTTAATCAAATAAGGTCATTGTTGATGTCCATGACCCACAGCGCCTATTCATTAGAAAGACAATTTGTTCAACTACCTCCCAAATTATAAAAATACAACAAAAAATTTAATTTAGGAAATAGTCCATTATTGGCATTAATTAGCCACAACGTCTACTCATTAGACAAATAATTTGTTCAACTACCTCCCAAAGTATAAAAATAAAACAAAAAAAGATGTGTGGTGTCGTGGGACACCAGATAGGAACGAAGTTCCTTATTATAACAATATTAATTTTAAGTTCTATTCGAGGTATAAAGAAAATAATTATTCGGGTATACATTTTTTATTATAATTTTTTTTATTGTAAAAATTAAAAAATAATAATAACCGTCATCACGTTGACTATATATACTGCATAGCCATCATACTAATACATAAATAATAAAAATCTTACGTTACGGACGTTTCTTCCCGGTTACGGTATCTCTCCGCATCGTCCCATAAGGAACTTCGTTCCAAAAAAAAAACTAATTTAGGAAATTTATTGTCAAAAGTATACTCACAAAGCACTACAACGAAGATAAGACAGAGCAGAACGCCTCCAGCCATCAGACAGTTATTGTGGACGAAGAAACAGAACGTGCTAAGGAAAGTAAAGAGCAAGACAACTGTGCTGCTGTAGACGATAGCCCCCCACTGGTAGATCTCGATCAGCACCGGTAAGTTCTAAAAGAAACGCCAAAAGCACATGAATCAAGGACGACGACAACGAGCTTCGTTCGAATCGCAAAAGCTTCACTGAAAAATAAACCTAATAAAATATTTATAACTACTGATACCATGCACCCCCCGCTTTTTTTACAATAAAATGATTTTCTTTACACTATTTTTAATTCAAATTTATTAAAATTTATAATCAATTTTTTAGTTGGATTTTCTATAAAAGCGTATTTTGTTAGTTTTTTTAAACTATTATTTATTTATCATTTTTTAGTTGGATTTCAATTTTTTCAATTTTTTTTTCATGTTTTTTAAATATTGAATTGTCATCGGTCCTTAATAAGTATACCAAATTTCAAGTCAATCCGACGTTTTAAAGGGGGTGAAAGTCATGTTCAAAGATTCCATTACAAACATACATACGTCTGAAGCTAATAAAAGCGTATTAAAAACAATGGTGATTAGCTTAAACTAATCATATATGTGTTTTATTGCAAAATTAACAATTAATTGTATATGAAAAATTTGATGTAACTACATATTTCCAAATTATATTTTATTTTTATGTAATTAAAACCATTTAACGTTTTGATCACGCGAGTTTTTATTTTTATTCTTTCCGACCTATCAAATACCATACTTTACAGTAACTAATCATGTCAACCAATCAATCAACAACTTTGTAGATGTCTATGGGCTCCGGTGGTGACTGCTTACCACCAGGTATAACAGTGGTATAACAGTTGGTATAACAGTGGACTCCAAACTGCAGTGGGGACCTCATATTCATAAATTGGCGAGTAAGCTCAGCTCTGCAGCATACGCAGTAAAAAAAATTAGAATGTTAACAAACGCGGACACGGCTCGTTCAGTTTACTTTAGTTACTTCCACAGTGTCATGTCCTATGGCATTTTGCTATGGGGCAATGCGGCCGATGTAGAAATGATATTTATTCTGCAGAAAAGAGCTATACGTGCTATTTATAACATGCACTCAAGGGAATCCCTGAGGGAGAAATTTAAAGAAATTAAAATTCTCACTATGCCATCCCAGTACATTTTTGAAAATTTGATGTATGTTCGTAAACATATTGAGGAGTTTCCTAAACAGTCGGACATACATAATAGAAATACTAGGAACAAACACAAGCTTGTTGTGCCGATGAGTAGGTTACATAAGATACGAAATTCATTCGAGTGTTTGTCTGTGCGCCTGTACAACAAAATCCCACAAGATGTTCAGAACCTACATATACATAGGTTTAAGAAAACTATTAAAGAACATCTGTGCAATAAAGCTTACTATAAAGTCAACGATTATCTAGAAGATTGCACAAAGTGGGAATGAGTTGCTCGCTCCAGGCATTTCAATATTGTAGTAATTGTTACGTTATAATACTCAGTGTAAAAAATTCATATTTAAAAAAATAATAATATTAAANCATATACATAGGTTTAAGAAAACTATTAAAGAACATCTGTGCAATAAAGCTTACTATAAAGTCAACGATTATCTAGAAGATTGCACAAAGTGGGAATGAGTTGCTCGCTCCAGGCATTTCAATATTGTAGTAATTGTTACGTTATAATACTCAGTGTAAAAAATTCATATTTAAAAAAATAATAATATTAAAAAATAAATAAATAATAATTTTATATGTAAAAAAAAAGACATGCCCGCTGAGTTTCTTGCCAATTCTTCTTAGGACGGAGGCTAGTTCTTGTGAATTGGCGGTAGTTCTTTTGACGTTCAACAAGTATGTACTTTCATTTATGTTGAATAAAATTTTTTTGATTTGATTTGATTTGATTTGATTTGGTAGACCTGTGAGCTCGTTCAGTCGTCTATGTAGTCTAAACTAAATTATGTCTACAACTAGAGAAAATTGAAGAAAGCACTAAATTTTTTATTACATTTCGCTGATTTACTGTAGTACTTCATTACATTGTTGTATGTGTTAAATTGTTGCAAGTTTTGTTGCGTAGTCATTTGTTGGAATCAAGATCACATATGCCATCGAACTGCCAATCGGTGGGGCACAAAACTGCCAAAGTGGAGACCTCATACTGGACGTCGTAACGTGGGCAGACAATCAAACAAAGTGGACTGATGACCTGATCAAAATAGCTGGTAGGGTCTAGATGCGAAAAGCAAGAGACCTAAAAGAATGGAGTGCATTTGAAGGGACCTACACTCAGCATTGGGTGGACATGGGTTGAAGAAGAGAAAAGAGTGGTGGAACTCGTTAGAAATTACAATATGATTACCACCACCCACCTTATGACAAAGGTTTAGGTTTCATTCCCAAAACATTACAATGTGTATCATCAGCATGACCTGTTCACTATCGGAAAATATCCCCTGACACTAGATTCATTCGCGAAGCAGTTGCTCTTGAGTTGTTAGGTCCCCTTCGGAGGCGCTCGGGCAGGTGTTAGCAAAACCCACCCCTCCTGGCTGAGCCTTTGCTCGCCCACCTGTCCTGGTGAAACTGGAAAGGCCTTTGGGCTACCAGTAATCCTTTATTCATAAAACTCTGATACCTAGTTTAACATAAAGGAATTTAATATATAGGTATATAAAATAATATATTCCTTTTAATACCGTATAATCTATTATACAATACCAGGCAATAAATATTGCACATCGATATTTAGAAAAAGACAGTCGTCTAATTTTGTTTTTGTTGCATAGCGTTACCCGTATGAGACGAAACACTAAAGATCCGGTATTTGTGGAGACTAAATGTCAATTAGGTAATGTGCGACAGATATAACGCTCTACGAAGCAAAAAATTAACCGTCTCTTTCCCACGGTCGATGTGCAATATTTATATATTGTGTATGTATTAGTAATTTAATATAAATTTCATTGCCCCTACCACTATTTACTCTGCACTAGCTTCGGTTGACTGCTAGAGAATGCCTTAGCTATGAAATCCGCCGATGTAAATTTTACATGAAGTGTAATCTATTTATTATAAAAATGAATTGCTGTTCGTTAGTCTCGCTAAAACTCGAGAACGACTAGACCGATTTGGCTAATTTTGGTCTTGAATTATTCGTGGAAGTCCAGGGAAGGTTTAAAAGATGAGAAAATATAAAAAAGCTCGGAATTATATAAAAACAAACAATTTTGTTTTCCCTTTGATGTGTCCCCTTGATGTGTCTTTTATTCATCGATTGAGGCACTACGAAGTCTGCCGGGTCAGCTAGTAAATAAATAAATAATACAATACTTACACAACAGGCTCCCAATAGAAGTAAAACACTGACGGAGCACAACAAAATGGACGCCATGCCGAGAACCATTTGGACGGTCGTCTCCGATGATGTGCTGAAGTTCGAGAGCACATTCTCCATGTCCCAGAACCCGGACGTTTGGTTCACGTTTGGCGCGAAAGTCAAACCGACGATCTGTGGACGGGGTTTTCAATATTAGTACTCTACGAGCGTCTAGTTCAATTTGGAATTATAGAAAAAACAAAAGACATGTACCACTAAATTATATTCTAGTAATAACAATTATGCTGTCTATTTCTATTTACTAGAGGCCTTGCAGTAGTCGAAATTCGACTATAATTAGTTAATTAGGAATTGTAAGTTTGTACACTATTATGATTGTATTTTATACTTCTATAATCACGAATTTCGCCAAGGCTACACTATAAAAAATATTATCAAAGACAAACAATATTTAATCTATTCTCAATTTGACCACAGACGTCAAGAACAAAAGTTTGACAATCAATAGTATGCATGCGTGTGTGCGTCAAATACATGGTATATAGTGTGTGTAATGTTTTCTTTATTGATTTAATGTATCTTTTATGCATTATTTTAAAAAAATATTAGCATTGTGCGCTTCTTCTCTATATTTTCTATAAGTGTGGAAAATTTCATGCTCCTCCATCCGGGCAATTTTCGTAAAAAGGGATACAAAGTTTTTGCCTCACGTATTAATATATAGATGTTATGTATACTTATATATGCTATGTGTGTACTCTTTTAAAATATTATTTTAAATCAATTCGTTATATCCATTCGTTTCCACGCGCAAGAGTAAATTACGCCACACATATTTTCACATTCTAATAACGTCGCTTATTAAGTACCATTTTCTAACCTTTGAAGCGAAATTCGGGATTGCTTCGTGACAGAAATAGGCGAGACCCGCGCGGCCTTATTAAAGCGACACAAATTGAAAAGGAAAACGCTGCGAGTGATCACGTTAAATCATAATTGCTGACATGTCAACGTCGCGGGCTGGATGATGAATGTTTGTATACGAACCACGGCTCCCGTGTCACGTATAAATAAATACCCTTTTTAGAACGAACGGAAGGCATTCGTCACTTTTGTGTCAGTTATTGGATTTTTAATACGCTTTTATTAGCTTCAGACGTATGTATGTAACGGAATCTTTGAACATGATTTTGAGCCCCTTCAAAACGTCGGATTAACTCGAAATTTGGTATACTTGTTAAGGAACGATGACAATTCAATATTAAAAAAAATTGAAAAAAAAAAATAAGTGAAAACATTGATAATGGTAAATAAATTACCATTTCAAATTATTAATTATGTCGTAGATATAGCATTGTTTTTGTTTTAAGTTAAAGTTTTTTATAAAGATTTTTTTGAAATCATCAATTTCTTCGTTCAATTTCAAATCAGCAATTATTGCTTACATTGGTGGCCAAGCTGACGCCCCATCTGGTGTTAAGTAGCTACCGGAGCCCATAGACATCAACAACGTAAATGTCGCATTGAGACACGAGTTCTAATGTCCCAATTTTTAAAGTACAACGGCTGCCCCATCTTTCAAATCGGAACGCATTACTGCTTCACGGCAGAAATAGGCAGGGTGGTGGTACTTACTCGTGCGAACTCACAAGACGTCCTACCATTGGTAAATGATTACAGCATATAGATGCTGTAGTATAGACCAAAACTGTGCTATACAGTTTTAAAATCCAAATTAACTAATCTAGTTTGCGTTTTTCGTATTCATCTATAAATTTTTTTTTTATTGCTTAGATGCTTAGTTGGGTGGACGAGCTCACAGCCCACCTGGTGTTAAGTGGTTACTGGAGCCCATAGACATCTACAACGTAAATGCGCCACCCACTTTGAGATATAAGTTCTAAAGTCTCATAACTGCTTCACGGCAGAAATTGAGTGATGGTACCTACCCGGGCGGACTCACAAGACGTCCTACCGTTAGTAAATGATTATAGCATCTATACCAAAACTGTGCTATACAGTTCCGCAATCCAAATTAACTAATCTAATTTGCATTCTTCGTATTATTCTATCATTATGGTAGATTATGAATTAGTGCGTACACCAAATCCTTATGAGGTGATATGAGGTGATACTCACGAAAGAAAATGCGGCTATCATCACAGTTCCAGCCCTTAAGAAACAACAGAAACAACAGCTTATAACGGTCGGCAGCTTATCCATGAACTTCATTTTGAATGATGATTAGATTTTAGGGATTTTTTTTGCGTTTACATTAAAATACTTGATAATTTCGTCTGACGTATGCCAGTAACAGAAGACTCACGGAGCTTTGACGGAAGCCTATTTTAAAAAAAAGGTTTCACTCTTCTTATAAATAACTATAATTCTTCATTATAATTCTTCCAGAAGTCGATGTCCGAGTGAAACTAGTTACTGATCGCGCCAAAACACGTAGCACAAACATTTTAATAAAATGTTTTTCAATCTTATTATAATACGAAATGTCATCCGCGATTTTGCCCATGTCGTTAAGGAAAAGCGTTAGTGTAATTTCTCGTGGAAATGAGATGTTTTTTCCTCATAAAAGATAGCCTATGTCAATCTAATACAATCACTAAAACAAAATATTAATCTCTTACTTCGTTTCAACGTGAAAGAAAGAAAGATACAAAAACACAAACAAACAAACGCATTTTCAAATTTTCAATATTAAAATATTAATATTGAATGTATTAAATAACTAAGTACCTCATAACTTAAAGACTCACTCGCGTATTATTATCTTGTAAATAGCTATTAACCTCCCATGAGGTACACGGACGACATGCTTAAAGGTTGCGGGAATCAGCAGAATAGAGGCAGCGCACAGTGTACCATCACAGCGAAGGTTGGGAAAGTCCTGTGTCCAGCGGTAAACGGCCATAAGCTAATGATGATGATGATTAATGATTAAAATAGATAACTTACAGAAACATACAAGATATATTATTATTAAAAAATCTCAGAATATACATAAATCTATTTTTATCAAATAACCATGACTGAGGTTATAAGTTTGGTGTTTCAGAATTTTCAAGTTGTAGTTCTTACGTATTAATAATATATTTTGGCATACCGGTAATGAAAAAAAAATAAGAATTTTAGCAGGTCTTTCGCTGTCTATCTATTCTTTAGCCCGTGCACGTCCACTGCGGAACATAGGTCTACCCAAGCCTCGCCACAACGATCGATCCTACGTTGCTTGCATTCAGCAGATCCCCGCGAATCTCAATAGGTCATCGGTTCACCTTGTGGGAGTCCTACCCACTACTCTGTCGGTATTGTGCCTAAAATACGAGACAAGTCATCGTTCTCGTCGAACCGTCGAAGGATTTTGCGAGTAAACTAACCCACAGACACAGCCCACTGAGTTTCTCGCCGGATCTTCTCAGTAGGCCGTGTTTCCGATCCGGTGGTAGATTCTGCGAAGCGCAGTTCTTGCTAGAGCTAGTGTTAGCAGAGTCGTCAGTTTAGAGCACCGTGAGCTCACCTACTTGTTAGGTTACGCTGACATAGCCTCTCAAGGTTATCGGCTTAGGTAGGAAAGGAAAAAGAGACAAATGTGGACAATTACTTAAAATCATGAAAGAAAAACTCGTAATCGAACCCAAGCGAGCAATTTTCGAAGCAACTATTTCACGGCACAATTCTGGATCGTCGTGATCTTGTATAACAATTATTAATGTCGAACTCGGTTTAGTTGCCTATTTCGATGCAAATTGATGGGGAATCGTGCCCTGAAGGTTGCAAGAGGATTGCAAACGGGCGACTTTTTTCATACCAATTTTTCTAATGAAATACGTACTCAACAAATGCTCACGATTGACTTCCACGGTGAAGGAATAACATCGTGTATAAAAATTAAACCCGTAAAATTATAATTTGCGTAATTACTGGTGGTAGGACCTCTTGTGAGTCCGCACGGGTAGGTACTACCGCCCCGCCTATTTCTGCCGTAACGCAGTAATGCGTTTTGGTTTGAAGGGTGGGGCAGCCGTTGTAACTATACTGAGAACTTCAAACTCATATCTCAAGGTCGGTGGCGGCATTTACGTTGTAGATGTCTTTGGGCTCCAGTAACCACTTAACATCAGGAGGGCTGTGAGCTCGTCCACAATAAGCAATAAAAAATTTAAAATAGCATTTTTACACATCAATTCCCTAAACAATCTCATTTTTCATCAATCAAATACAACCCTGAAAATCAGAGAAAATTACTACAATTTAAGATTTAGAAAAAAAATCGTCGCGAGTCTACCAAGCCATCCGCTAAAGGCGCAATTTTGATGAATTATCAAATGTAAATTAGCCGTAACCTAAACATTTATACGTACTGAGCTCTATATATTTAAACTGTGTGCACATCAATGTACAGAATTTGAATGTAACATTATCGTCTCGAAATTCGAGGCAAAAGGTCGGGTACAATTCTCAGAGTAATTCATGCACATTATTGAGTAAGTCCCATAGTATCTATATATTAATACGTGAAGCAAAAACTTTGTACCCCTTTTTAAGAAAATTGCGTGGNCATTTATACGTACTGAGCTCTATATATTTAAACTGTGTGCACATCAATGTACAGAATTTGAATGTAACATTATCGTCTCGAAATTCGAGGCAAAAGGTCGGGTACAATTCTCAGAGTAATTCATGCACATTATTGAGTAAGTCCCATAGTATCTATATATTAATACGTGAAGCAAAAACTTTGTACCCCTTTTTAAGAAAATTGCGTGGACGGTGGAGTATGAAATTTCTCACACTTACAGAGAATATAGAGAAGGAGTGCACAATGCTAATATTTTTTTCAAATAATGCATAAAAGATACATTAAACCAATAAAGGAAACATTACACACACTACCATGTATTTGACACACACACGCATGCATACTATTTGTTTATAGTCAAACTTTTCTTATTGTATAAAGTCTATGGTCAAATTGAGAATAGATTAAATATTGTTTGTTTTTATTAATATTTGTCTAAAGTGTAGTCTTGGTGAAATCTGTTATTATATAAGTATAATAAACAGTCGTTACCATACTAATGTTCAAACTGATAATTTCAATTAATTTTAGTCGAATTTCGACTACTGCGGGACCACTAGTATTTTTAAAACACTCAATATAAGAGATCGGTCAGTGTTATTCCAGACCGACACCTAAACTCAATCTGCGTGAATGTAAATTAAAGATTGTTTTTTGCGCAAACACTTTTGTTGCCGACGCTCTATTCAACGAAGGCCGTCTAAGCCCTGAGTTTTCGCCATTAAGGCCTCCGTACAAGGGTCCAAAACACTCATAATTCATGGCCAGTAATACCCCGGTTCAGGTGTGCGTGAGAATTTATACATGATGTAATGAACTATGCTTCTTACCCTTTTGTTAAATCAGTATATGAGGTAAGTTTTCTGGCATATGTATGTCGGAGAAACCGCATTATTAAGACCATCATCAGACATCATAGGGGCGAGTAGGGTGATTGAGTTAAGAGCAATATTGAGTACACAAAACACCTTTCTTGTCTTAGAACAATTTAGAAATCTTCTCTTGACGTTAGCACACGAAAAACGAATGACAGTTGTTAGGATGGAGGCACCGCTCTTCAAGAAGGCTGGTTGATAAGTGTGATGGCGTCTTCGCGCCTCCATCGGCTAGGCTCTGTCGTAGCACGAAGTTAGCCGAGTTCCGATGACATTGCGATCGCGTTGTCACCTCTCGGGAATCGTGCCGCGTTTCGTTTTGCTACCAAACTAATGACCGTCACCGACATGTATATCTAAACGCTTCAAGACGCAACTCATGTATAGTACATGTACAAGACGACAGGCTGAAACATTCTGCTGTCTCTACTGCTAACTGCTAATTACGCAGTGCCAAAATTATATCGAAGAACAAAAAAAAATGGTGCGTTTGGAACTTGGTGCACGTGAAAGAAGTTAAACTTCTTTTGCGGTGTGTAGTATTGTGCTTTTCTTCATTTCAAATCATCCTTAAATCAAATTTCTCTTGTAATAGGAAATGCTGTGTATAAGAGAAACGACCTCTTCGCCGTTTATATATATTTTAAAATATAAATAGAAAAAATTATTTTTTATTTTATTTAAATCCACTCATTAAAAATATAACTTAGTTCATATATTACTGCTATTTACAAGAACAATAAGACTCTAATAACAAGCCATTTAGTGGCCGAACAGAAACAGTATGTGTATAAGAGAAACGACCTAGCGCGCTATCTCCCTCTCTCCACGGTCGAGTGGTTTGCGAGACGGTATGTCTTTTTTCTCGCTCTCGCTCTTCCTAATTTGTATCTTTTCTCTCTAGCCATAACGAAACTGTCGTGAGTTACATGTTACACTCAACGCACCTAAAGAAGTTTCACTTCAAATAGATAAAGGTATTTAAGCCCTTTGCTTAATTCATATTTTTGTTATAACTTAAAAATCTCATTGCACACACCTCATAGGAGTTAAGCCCCCTACCTGCCCCTGAAGTCTCATTTGTTACATATCAATCGCTGCCATAGATTTCAAGCCCATTAGATTAGCCCACTGAGTTTCTCGCCTCATCTTCTCAGTGGGTCGCGTTTCCGATCCGGCGGTAGATTCTGCGAAGCACGGCTCTTGCTAGGGTTCGTGTTAGCAACGTCTCTTGACGGCTTGAGTCCCGTGAGCTCACCTACAAGCTCGGCAAATCTAGAATAACCCCTCCAGGTTACTAAGAACTGGTAGGACAAAAAAAATAGATTTCCAATCAGGAAAAACGACTGGTTCGCTGCTTAAATTACGCGTATCGATCTAATGTAACAAAAACCCAAAGCAACAACTGTATATCCCGATAAGAATGTTCTGACAATACGCCTCTCTATATCAGGTAAAGGCATCCACGCGTTGGATAAGCTACCTTTTGTGTGTATTTATAAACACAATGACACTTCTTTAACGCTAGGTACGTATGTTGTGTTCCATCCACGCATCTACTTCGACAAATAAAGTATCTCATATCGTGATTCTCGCATTAAAACTGTATAATCTCAGAACTTACTAATTTTTTACAGGAGAGTGTTTTAAAGGTTTCACATGTAATATTTTTAATACTAATCATTTATTGAAGTGAAAACTTCTTTAGAATCGTTGTGATTTCAAACCGGATGCAACGGAAAAAACGACAGGTAAGAGACACAAATACAAAAGATGTAGTGTAGGATGAAGCCAGTAAAGAATGAGACAGAAATATACATACTATTTAATACAGCGCCATCTGTGAGATTTTTTAATACTAACGTGTGTATGAAAGCTCTTGTAGTGAATTTTAATTTAGGATTATTCGTGAAATTAAAATATAAATTCACAGAGGGCGCTACCTTACAATTATTCACTAATGACAAAATTTTACATATACTTAAGACGTTTAGGATAATTGTATTTTAATTTTGGAAGGTTTCACTTCTACCACGTGTGAATTGCACACATGTAATTTTTCTTTTTACAGTTACATTATCTGTCTTTTAAGGTAAGATAAAATTGTGTGTTAATTTTGTTAATAATAGTCAAAACATAGGTAAACACAAGAAGAAAAAAAAACTACGCTCTTTTGACAGTATTTATGAGAAAAATACTGGAAAAATAACAAATGTTTACCCATATTAACTCAATTTAGAATATTTTTGGAACTTGTTTGGAACTGTACACTTTTAATGCGAAAAGGCGATATGTTCTGTGATATTTTTGTTAACTTTATCGAGAATTTTGTTAATTAAATTTTGTTTTTTACGACGCTATATTATGTCTTTGTTATTAGTTCAATTAGTATGAATTTATAGAGAGTTTGAATGTTTTCTAATAAGAGGGATGAAACATACCTTTGTAATTCAACNTTGGAACTTGTTTGGAACTGTACACTTTTAATGCGAAAAGGCGATATGTTCTGTGATATTTTTGTTAACTTTATCGAGAATTTTGTTAATTAAATTTTGTTTTTTACGACGCTATATTATGTCTTTGTTATTAGTTCAATTAGTATGAATTTATAGAGAGTTTGAATGTTTTCTAATAAGAGGGATGAAACATACCTTTGTAATTCAACATTAAAATATATTTTGAAGTATTTAGAGTATTAATTAGATATGAAAGTCGTATTTTCTTCGAACTTCATTATTAGTTAGCTTTTTGGTGTGTTTTTTTCGTGGTGTGTTTACAAATTATGTTTGTTTTTTGGTGCTTTTATAAAGCTTCTATTAGCTTTTTATGGAATGGAATCGTTGAATGTGATTTTCGCCTACTTTAAAGCTTCAGATTGAATTGTAACTTCGAACATTTATTAAGGACTAATGAAAATAATTCATAATAAATGAAATTCGAAAATAATTGAATACATTCTAAATGCAAATATCTATGGGCTCCAGTATCCAATTAAAACCAGGTGGGTTGTGAGATCGTTCTCCCATTTGTAATTGAATCACACAGTTTGATTGTTCATGTAAACAGAATAACCATATAAAAATTAAATCAATTAATTGTAAGAAGCGATGATGAACATTGAAACACGTTTTAAATTTGGCTTTGAATCCTATAAGGCCGTTTCGGAATTAGTACAGCATCTGGAAACGACATAACAATCTTACGATTGGAGGCATATATTAAAAATATATCGGTGTAATTTGTGGAAGGATTATCAGGGTGGCAACGACAATTGAGATACATATATCCACACGAAATAATATACATAGTTAATACACATAAATTAGTTTATAGATAAGCAACTCAAGCACTCAACCAAAAAATGCTTACGGGCGTCGGCCACTAGATGGCTTCGCTTCGATTAGTTTCTCATTACTCCTCTTAATGAAGTATTTTGTAAATTTTCTATAACAAATAAAGACTTGTACGATTTTTTTTTTATTATCTGTGTTTAGTTATACAATAATTAAATGCCTTAACTTTAACAATATATAAGTTCAGGGGCATTCGCTACAAGATGTCGCTAGTTGCCATACAAAAAATATTTGTCTTATAGTATTGTAATTTCAGAGCCCTGATAATATATTCTCTTTAATACACGTTAGGACGCGTAGATTACGAATGAATAGAATATTTTTTTCCTACCTAATCTGAGAGCCTTGAGAGGCTATATCAGCGTAACTTTAACTAGTAGGTGAGCTCACGGGGCTCAAGCCTAAAGACATTGCTAACACGAACCCTAGCAAGAGCCGTGCTTCGCAGAATCTACCACCGGATCGGAAACGGGACCCACTGAGAAGATCCGGCGAGAAACTCAGTGGGCTGTGTCTGTGGGTTAAGAATAGAAATATGCTGACCGCCGGTATTTATACAATCATCTTGAGCTATTTTAATACAAACTTAACAGGTAATATTAAACATTGCTTATCTTAATTATTCTGTTCATTATTTACGTACAATTATTATTGAATAATATGGAATTATATAACATAAATAACATCAAAAGGTTCATTGTGCCGGAAGCTGTCAAGCGGAAGGCGCCTATAAAATATTATAAGTATAAAGAAATATGAATCAACTATTTACTTGATTATAAAATTACTAATCTATACATACATATATAGATAAAATTGGAGTGCCTGTTTGTAATATTGAAATAACCGCTTTTTACTACATGCATATTAATATATGTGCAGTACATACACCAAAATAACATTTTTCACAATTTTTGTCTGTCTATCTGTCTGTCTGTCGGTTTGTTCCGGCTAATCTCTGGAACGGCTGGACCGCTTTTGACGAGACTTTTACTGATAAGTAGCTGATGATATAAGAAGTAACTTTGGATACTTGCTTTAGACTAGATTCACCTCGCGGCGTCACCCGCGGTACGACAATAACCGCGGGTAAAATCGCGAGACTCAGTTATTCAAAAATTTCCGAAGCGAAGCGAGGGCGTGTCGCTAGTTATATTATAAAATATTAATAAGTTCCATATATTGCCTAATCATTAGGATGTACCTGAACTGGTAAATAATCATAAGTCAATGGTAATAGATCTCGTGGACGAATCCCTATGCGTTGGACTGATCAGGTGAAAGACCTTACTGAAACCCCACTTAACGAGTGTGTGCGCTGGACCTGGGTTCGCAAACTATGGAAAATATCTATCTGTCAAGGCTTTAATAACCATAATTCCACATGACCACGACTGCTCTGCCAAGAGCAACCGATTATGATGATGATGATCATGTGAGGCCGGAAGTGTTACTCGAAATAATTGAAAAAAAAAAACGAAAATTGTTGCTATTCTTCTGACGTACGTTAGTTGTGCTAGATCCGTAACTGACTGGTGGGTTACGCACCTCGATCCGCCAAAGGTATTAGGTCAATTACGTATACCCAGTAATGAATATCTCAGCGTCGTTGGGACGAAGAGATCCCCGGCCTTTAATTAAAACGCCGCGGCTTCCTTGATTAAGATTCTGGTTTGAGTCTCGGTTTTACATCGTTAGCGTGCCCAGTGAAATTTCTTGATGGAAAATTCAGTGTATTTTTTTTTTTCGAATTTATCCGTGCGAATCCAACTGTGGTTTGTTTATATCAAGCTAGCTGTTTTCGGCGGCTTTGCCCGCGTTAGCAAGGAAAAGTGTCGGTATAGTGTCCTGCTTTAACGAGAAGTTTTTGGAACGAAGTTCCTTATGGGACGATGCGGAGGGGTATACTAACCGGGAAAAAACGTCCGTAACGTAAGATTTTTATTATTCATGTATAGTCTTAGTATGATGGCTATACAGTGTCTAATGTATAGTCTACGTGATGACGGTTATTATTATTATTCATATACATAGCTGTTTCTTTGTATATTATTATTATATATTTTTTATAAATCATTCTGAATAAAATAAAGTTGATAGCTTTGTAAAGCCGTTTTTTTTATCAATAAAAAAAACATAGTAAAAAATGTATACCCGAATAATTATTTTCTTTATACTTCGAATAGAACTTAAAATTAATATTTTTATAATAAGGAACCTCGTTCCTATCCGGTGTCCCACGACACCACACATCTTTTTTGCGGGATAAACAGTAGTCTATATCACTCTCCTGTGTGCTCACTAGGAGTTTTTTAACGTTCTCGATAGCGTAAAAGTTAGTTCATATTTTTGTATGGAATGGGATCGTTCACCTACGTTTGCCGCTAGGGGCGCTCAACTGTAACTCGCACTCTGATCAAATACTGTCATAATCAAACAATAATATGTCAATATCAACTGAACCATTTATTCGATTATGTTGAAACTTAGTACAGACTTTGTTGACTCTACAATGTGCTTAATGCGAGTTTTCTAACGTTTTCGATAGCGTAAAAGTTAACTCAACTTTGTATGGAGTTGGAACCCATGCCTACGTTTGCCGCTAGGGGCGCTGTTCGAACTCCATACAAATTTGAGTTAACTTTTACGCAATCGAGAACGTTAAAAAACTCGCACTAAGCACAATGGTAAAATTTATATTAACGTGATGAGTGTAGTAGTAAAAATAGGCCTCCCACGAGGCGGGTCCAAGACCTGTTGAAGGCCGCGGGAAGCCGATGGATACAGGCAGTGAACGTCTGTAGGCTGAAAGATAAATGCAACAAATTATTATTTTATTTTATTTTATATCATTATTTTATATAATTATTTTATTTTACACATTTATCGATAATCATAACAGAACGTGGCCGGCTTAAAAAATAAATACACTCGCATTAAAAAAATGTCTCAACTAGTTTTGAAAGCAGCACTCCTAAAGAAAACGATACGAATATCATTTTGGTAACATCAAAGCGAAAAAGCGTTGAGCCGTGAAAATATACAAGAAATATTTAAATTGCTAGATGTAAATTCGGTAAGGGTGAATCTCGGATTATTAACGAAGTATAGTCAGCAGAAACGTCAGAAGAAAACGTCAGTTATTTTTAAATTGCATCTCTACTTCTAGCGTTGTTTATTTTAGAATATTTCCTTTGAGGGTGATTTAAAGTTTACAGCAGAGGTGGGGAACCTTTTTACCATTAGAGGCCACATTTAAATTAGGCAGCATTAAGAGAGGCCGCATAAGCTGATTGACCTAAGAAAGTGACTTTTGTAAAATTATTATAGTTTTTCTATAGATTTAAAAATTTATTGCATTATATAGAAAAAATAAAATATAATACTACAAAATTTTAAATATAATATACATATAAAATAATATAAAAATATTATAAAAAAATACAATATTTTTTTTTTTTATTCTCTAAGTTAGTGACTTATTTGGCTTTGTTTTTTTGTTTGACAGTAATTGTATACTATAAACTTTATAGTATACGTAGGTTTTTATTGTTGTTTTATTCGTGTTTTCAATAATCAACTCTTCTAGACATCTACTGGCGAATAATAATACAATTTTTCTTAATTGAGGGCAACTAACCGCTTTAAAAACACAACAAGATGGCGTTATCAAAAAAAAACCGAGCAAAGCATCATCTAGTAAAATTTTAAACGAAAATGTTTTTACTCGTTAATTCAAAATAGAGTTTTTGCACATATCAGATTTTGGTTAGCGACGACATGGCGTATCGGACTATTTAATGATTTGAGACCAGACAAATTTAGGATGCAGCCAAATTAATTGATCTCCCACAATAGTGCATCGTTGTGATGTTTAATGATTTCCTTAATGTTCTTTAAGTTACCCTGAAAAACCCAAATCCCATAAAGTGCGTTTACAGATATTTTGAAGCATTTTTTTTTGTAATCTCTACCTATTTTCGACGCCTAACCAAACTGCGCGTGTTGCGAACAACTTTTTGCTTGACACAATAGAATCATTTATGAATTAATTAAAATTAATCTTGTACGCGATTCATTCGTATTCTGTCGCAAAATGTTACATGTTATAAACATGTTGAGATGCCTATGGGTTTCTGTGATCATTAAACAGCATCAGAGCTAGCTTACATTAGACTTTGATGTAGCTTAAATTACTAAATTAACATATGTGACAGAGAGAGCAGTGACGTCAGATACTGATGGCGTCAGCGACTGCCGCCACATTGTCATTACAAACGATGACGTCAACGACGCTGACGTCACTCTGTTAGTTGTTGCCATTGCCTTCCATAGTGACAGTAAATAAGACTCACTTTTCCAATGAATTCCATTTATTACATTTAAGGTGTACAGCGACAACAATGGAGAGCTCTGCCTCGTTCGGCTGCTCGGTACGGAATGTATTAGTGCGTTTTTTTTTCCCCTACCTATGCTGATAGCCCTGAGAGGCCATTTCAGCTTCACCCTAACAAGTAGGTGAGCTCACGGGGCTCAAACCGGAGTGTTGCTAACAACTGAGAAGATCCGGCGAGAAACTCAGTGGGCTGTGTCTGTGGGTTTATTTGTGCGACAATAGTCATTCGTATTTATAGTAGTAGAAAGTAGGTGTAGCTTCATGAATTGTTATGAACACTGTCTTAAACAATTGTTTACACGCGTTGGACTTACAATAGTCAACAAATTATGTTAATAATAAGGAGACAGTTAACTAATCCTAGTTAACGAAATAGTAATATTGCGCCGATTTTCTACATTTTTCTGGCAGGGAACCGAACCTCATACGAAGTTTCTGCACTTAAGGGGGACGAGGGGTATGTGGGACTTAATTTTGAGAGCAGACCTCGGGCCCAAATATCCAAATAAATTTGGCCTTATCCACCAAAAGACTTGAAGCTTCTCCGTATTTATCTAGGGTAACAAAACAAAGCCTTAGGACCTAGCAATCGTAGTATAAATTAGATTCATAAAGCTAGACAATGACAAATTAACAACTTCCGCCAGCATATAACATCCCGGGGAAGCCTCCTTCGTCGCCAGGCTGTCTCGCGTATAATTTCCTAGCTAATATCCGGTATGAGAGCCGTCTATAGGCCTTCGGATTGGTTCTTAAAAACTCAAATTTTAGTATACAGGAGATTTCGGGGGCGATAAATCGATTTAGCTACGATTTATTTTCAGAAAATGTTGTTATATTCGTGTTTTCAATAATCAACTTTATCGATAATCAACTGACTCTTCCTGACATCTATTGGCGAATAATAATACTATTTTTCTTAATTGAGAGAAACTAACTGCTTTAAAGACAACAAAATGGCATTATAAAAAAAAACGGTCATCATTTAGTTATTTATTAAGTTCGCATGGTTGTTATATTCGGTCCTTCTGTATTGGTTCTTGTGGATTGATGGAAGATCACTATTAAGATTAAGTTAATCTCATCGCTCGCGTGTAAAAAATCAATTAATATTTTCTATACATTTTCATACGTAAAATAAGCATCGAATCGGAATGCTATCTAATATCTACGGAACTTTGTGTAAGTAATATTTAGATCCGAAATGAGTGACAACCTGTNAATCAATTAATATTTTCTATACATTTTCATACGTAAAATAAGCATCGAATCGGAATGCTATCTAATATCTACGGAACTTTGTGTAAGTAATATTTAGATCCGAAATGAGTGACAACCTGTCATACAATTTCCTGCTTTGTAATTTGCAATTAAGGTATCACTACATAGTATAAAACAAAGTCTCTTTCTCTGTCCCTATATCTGTCTGTTCCTATGTATGCTTAAATCTTTAACTACGCAACGGATTTTGATGCGTTTTTTTTTAATAGATAGACTGATTGAAGAGGAACGTTTATATGTATAATAACATCCATTAAATAGTGGAGAAATCAATAACAAATTACAGTTTCCGAAGCGAAGCGAGGGCGGGTCGCTAGTTAATAATATATTAAGTAATTTATAAAATTGGAAAATACACGATTAATTAGCTAACCGAACTAATATAATTAATTGCTTTTTTTATCCTGAAGTGGTAAGGATATTAACAGCGAAGTTATAAAATTATCGTATTGTCATTAGTGCTTGATGCGTGTGAAATTTTTCAAGTTAATGACTTTCAATAATTATGTAACATACAATCAAACTTACCCATACCGAGGTAGTAAAATCATGTTGAAAAGTACTGAGAGAACCGTTTGCTGGGTGGAATTTTCCGAGGCCATCGCGTTGCATTTTTACTGGTGGTAGGACCTCTTGTGAGTCCGCACGGGTAGGTACCACCGCCCTGCCTATTTCCGCTGTGAAGCAGTAATGCGTTTCGGTTTGAAGGGTGGGGCAGCCGTTGTAACTATACTGAGATCTTAGAACTTATATCTCAAGGTGTGTGGCGCATTTACGTTGTAGATGTCTATGGGCTCCAGTAACCACTTAACACCAGGTGGGCTGTAAGCTCGTCTACACATCTAAGCAATAAAAAAAAACTTGTTCTTGATTTTATTTAATGTGATGCACTTTTATATGCTCAAACAGATCATATCGAAGTTGATTTTCAGGATTTTTCAACCGATTTTAATGGGAAAGGAAGGAAAGGTAACATTGATGTCTAAAAAGGTCGTCTGTGTCAAGATAACTAACATAAGGTGCATATTATTTATACAATTTCTCCGTAGTTGGCCGAATATGTGCAAATGACCAAAATTAGCTCATATTTTTGTATGGAATGGGATCGGTCGCCTAAGTTTGCCGCTAGGGGCGCTATTCCAACTGCAACTCGCACTCTGATCAAATACTGTCATAATCAAACAATAATATGTCAATATCAACTGAACCATTTATTCGATTATGTTGAAACTTAGTACAGACTTTGTTGACTCTTCATTGTGCTTGGTGCGAGTTTTCTAACGTTTTCGATAGCGTAAAAGTTAACTCAACTTTGTATGGAGTTGGAACGCTTGCGTACGTTTGCCGCTAGGGGCGCTGTTCGAACTCCATACAAATTTGAGTTAACTTTTACGCTATCGAGAACGTTAAAAAACTTGCACTAAGCACAATGGTAAGATTTATATTAACTTGATGAGTGTAGTAGTAAAAATAGGCCTCCCACGAGGCGGGTCCAAGACCTGTTGAAGGTCGCGGGAAGCCGATGGATACAGGCAGTGAACGTCTGTAGGCTGAAAGATAAATGCAACAAGTTATTTTATTTTAAACATTTATCGATAATCATAACAGAACGTGGCCGGCTTAAAAAATAAATACGCTCGCATTAAAAAAATGTCTCAACTAGTTTTGAAAGCAGCACTCCTAAAGAAAACGGTACGAATATCATTTTGGTAACATCAAAGCGAAAAAGCGTTGAGCTGTGAAAATATACAAGAAATATTTAAATTGCTAGATGTAAATTCGGTAAGGGTGAATCTCGGATTATTAACGAAGTATAGTCAGCAGAAACGTCAGAAGAAAACGTCAGTTATTTTTAAATTGCATCTCTACTTCTAGCGTTGTTTATTTTAGAATATTTCCTTTGAGGGTGATTTAAAGTTTATAGCAGAGGTGGAGAACCTTTTTACCATTAGAGGCCACATTTAAATTAGGCGGCATTAAGAGAGGCCGCATAAGCTGATTGACCTAACAAAGTGACTTTTGTGAAATTATTATAGTTTTTCCTATAGATTTAACAATTTATTGCATTATATAGAAAAAATAAAATATAATACTACAAAATTTTAAATATAATATACATATAAAATAATATAAAAATATTATAAAATTCACTAACTTAATGACTTATTTGGCTTTATTTTTTGTTTGACAGTAATTGTATACTATAAACTTTATAGTATACGTAGGTTTTTATTGTTGTTTTATTCGTGTTTTCAATAATCAACTCTTCCCGACATCTACTGGCGAATAATAATACCATTTTTCTTAATTGAGGGCAACTAACCGCTTTAAAGACAAAACAAGATGGCGTTATAACAAAATTATCTAGTAAAATTTTATACGAAAATGTTTTTACTCGTTAATTCAAAATAGGGTTTTTGCACATGGCAGATTTTGGTTTGGCAGCGACGATATGGCATATCTGACTAATTAATGATTTGAGACCAGACAAATTTAGCATGCAGCTGAATTAATTGATCTCCCAGAATAGTGCATCGTTGTGATGTTTAATGATTTTCTTAATATTCTTTAAGTTACCCTGTAAAACGCAAATCCCATAAAATGCATTTACAGATATTTTGAAGCATTTTTTTGTAATCTGTACCTATTTTCAACATCTAACCAACAGCGTGTTGCGAACAACTTTTTGCTTGACACAATAGAATCATTTATGAATTAATTAAAATTAATCTTGTACGCGATTCATTCGTATTCTGTCGCAAAATGTTACAGTTAGAAACATGTTGTGATGCCTATGGGTTTCTGTGATCATTAAACAACATCAGAGCTAGCTTACATTAGACTCTGATGTAGCTTAAATTACTATATTAACAGATTATTATATGACAGAGAGAGCGGTGACGTCAGAGACTAATGGCATCAGCGACTGCCGCCACATTGTCATTACAAACGATGACGTCAACGACGCTGACGTCACTCTGTTAGTTGTTGCCATTGCCTTCCATAGTGACAGTAAATAAGACTCACTCTTCCAATGAATTCCATTTATTACATTTAAAGTGTACAGCGACAACAATGGAGAGCTCTGCCTCGTTCGGCTGCTCGATACGGAATGTATTAGTGCGTTTTTTTTCCCCTACCTATGCTGATAGCCTTGAGAGACTATTTCAGCTTCACCCTAACATGTAGGTGAGCTCACGGGGCTCAAACCGGAGTGTTGCTAACAACTGAGAAGATCCGGCGAGAAACTCAGTGGGCTGTCTGTGGGTTTATTTGTGCGACAATAGTCATTCGTATTTATAGTAGTAGAAAGTAGGTGTAGCTTCATGAATTGTTATGAACACTGTCTTAAATAATTGTTTACACGCGTTGGACTTACAATAGTCAACAAATTATGTTAATAATAAGGAGACAGTTAACTAATCCTAGTTACCTAAATAGTAATATTGCGCCGATTTTCTACATTTTTCTGGCAGGGAACCGAACCTCATACGAGGTTTACGCGCTTAAGGGGGACGAGGGGTATGTGGGACTTAATTTTGGGAGCAGACCTCGGGCCCAAATATGTTTTCAAGGCCTTATCCACCAAACGACTTGAAGCCTCTCCGTATTTATCTAGGGTAACAAAACAAAGTCTTAGGACCTAGCAATCGTAGTATAAATTAGATTCATAAAGCTAGACAATGACAAATTAACAACTTCCGCCAGCATATAACATCCCGGGGAAGCCTCCTTCGTCGCCAGGCTGTCTCGCGTATAATTTCCTAGCTAATATCCGGTATGAGAGCCGTCTATAGGCCTTCGGATTGGTTCATAAAGACTCAAATTTTAGTACACAGGAGATTTCGGGGGCGATAAATCGATCTAGATATGATTTATTTTCAGAAAATGTTGTTATATTCGTGTTTTCAATAATCAACTTTATCGATAATCAACTGACTCTTCCTGACATCTATTGGCGAATAATAATACTATTTTTCTTAATTGACAGAAACTAACTGCTTTAAAGACAACAAAATGGCATTATAAAAAAAAACGGTCATCATTTAGTTATTTATTAAGTTCGCATGGTTGTTATATTTGGTCCTTCTGTATTGGTTCTTGTGGATTGATGGAAGATCACTATTAAGATTAAGTTAATCTCATCGCTCGCGTGTAAAAAATCAATTAATATTTTCTATACATTTTCATACGTAAAATAAGCATCGAATCGGAATGCTATCTAATATCTACGGAACTTTGTGTAAGTAATATTTAGATCCGAAATGAGTGACAACCTGTNAATCAATTAATATTTTCTATACATTTTCATACGTAAAATAAGCATCGAATCGGAATGCTATCTAATATCTACGGAACTTTGTGTAAGTAATATTTAGATCCGAAATGAGTGACAACCTGTCATACAATTTCCTGCTTTGTAATTTGCAATTAAGGTATCACTACATAGTATAAAACAAAGTCTCTTTCTCTGTCCCTATATCTGTCTGTCCCTATGTATGCTTAAATCTTTATAACTACGCAACGGATTTTGATGCGTTTTTTTTAATAGATAGAGTGATTGAAGAGGAAGGTTTATATGTATAATAACATCCATTAAATAGTGGAGAAATCAATAATAAATTACAGTTTCCGAAGCGAAGCGAGGGCGGGTCGCTAGTTAATAATATATTAAGTAATTTATAAAATTGGAAAATACACGATTAATTAGCTAAACGAACTAATAATTTCATTTTTTTATCCTGAAGTGGTAAGGATATTAACAGCGAAGTTATAAAATTATCGTATTGTCATTAGTGCTTGATGCGTGTGAAATTTTTCAAGTTAATGACGTTCAATAATTATGTAACATACAATCAAACTTACCCATACCGAGGTAGTTAAAAAGTGTTGAAAAGTACTGAGAGAACCGTTTGCTGGGTGGATCATTCTCACTAATTCTCCAAAGCCATTGCGTAGCATTTTTACTGGTGGTAGGACCTCTTGTGAGTCCGCACGGGTAGGTACCACCACCCTGCCTATTTCCGCCCCGAAGCAGTAATGCGTTTCGGCTTGAAAGGGTGGGGCAGCCGTTGTAACTATACTAAGACCTTAGAACTTATATCTCAAGGTGGGTGGCGCATTTACGTTGTAGATGTCTATGGGCTCCGGTAACCACTTAAAACCCATCTAAGCAATCCAATAAATAAAAACTCAAGGTTCATGATAACGCTAACAATACATTCGTTAATATGTCTGCATTTATAAAAAACATATATTCTTCTAAAAGAAAGGTTCTAAAGACGCAGAGGAATGTGAAACTGCCGCTATTGCGCCAAAGGACACATTATTAATATTTTAATAAGGAAAAACAGATATTTTTGTGGAGAAGTAAAAAAAAAACAAGAATACGTAAAATTTAGACACGACTGTGAAATATATCTGTAAACACTGCCTTGGGAATAAAACACGTTACACGACCAGATTAAATGTTGCCAGAGTTGTAACACGCAAAATCGACAGTTTTTTTTTTATTCTTACCCAACCACGGAGACGGCAAAAGAGCCGTTTTTTTTACACAGTTTGCTAATTAATAATTCGTCAGTCAATTCTTCATCTACTTTCGTAATTCAGTTCCATTTCATAATATTAAAAGGTGAATTAATTTTGGTTATTTGCACATATTCGATTAACTACGGAGAAATTGTATAAATGATATGCATCTTATGTTAGTTATCTTGACACAGACGACCTTTTTAGACATCAATGTTACCTTTCCTTCCTTTCCCATTAAAATCGGTTAAAAAATCCTGAAGATCAACTTCGATATGATCTGTTTGAGCATATAAAAGTGCATCACATTAAATAAAATAAAGAACAATTTTTTTTTATTGCTTAGATGTGTAGACGAGCTCACAGCCCACCTGGTGTTAAGTGGTTACCATAGACATCTACAACGTAAATGCGCCACACACCTTGAGATATAAGTTCTAAGATCTCAGTATAGTTAGAACGGCTGCCCCACCCTTCAAACCGAAACGCATTACTGCTTCACGGCAGAAATAGGCGGGGCGGTGGTACCTACCCGTGCGGACTCACAAGAGGTCCTACCACCAGTAAAAGTATTTAAAAGGCTCGTTAAAAGGTATATTTATTTATAAAATAGAATCAAAATAGGGTTGTCGAAATCGGCCACGGAAGTTTGTGAAAATGAAATATTTTCCTCAATTTTTTGTAAACATTCATAAACCATGCAACCTGCAAATAAGCAAATCTAATTTTCGTGGGCTGCTGCGCATCTCCCTAGAGCTCCACGGAGAGGTGTCTGACATCTGACACGTGGTGTTTCCAGAAAAATACATTAAGCCTCCCGACAGCACAATGGCTTGTCAGCTTAAATGATTGCGGCGCTGTAGTGAAATGGATATACATACATTTATATTCCAAATCTTATTCGTGAAATAATTTTTGGGAATTTTTTTTAATAAAGACTGAATTTATTTTTGTTATAATAGTGTTTGAGTATTGAATGTATGACATAACTGTCTCAAATATATTAAGTGTATAATCTATGCATAACTGTATAGAAAGAAGTGTCATTGTGTCAAGAGAAGAGACAAAGTAAAATTGACAGAATTAAAGAGGTTATCAAAACTTCATAACATAAATAATAGTTTAAAAAAACTAACAAAATACGCTTTTATAGAAAATCCAACTAAAAAAATAACTAAGAAAATAAATTGTAATAAATTTGAATTAAAAACAGTGTAGGAAAAAAAAATTTTTATTGTAAAAAAGCGTGGGGTGCTTTTCCAGATATTATCAAAATATCCCTCATAATTATCTGTTCATAAAATATTTATAACTACTGATACCATGCACCTCACGCTTTTTGTACAAGAAAATAATTTTTTTACACTATATTTAATTCAAATTTATTAAAATTTATTTTCTATTTTTTAGTTGGATTTTCTATAAAAGCGTATTTTGTTAGTTTTTTTAAACCATGATTTATTGTTTAGTTTTTAGTTGAATTAATTGTTTCAATATTATTTTTTAAATTTTTATTTTAATATTGAATTATCGTCGGTCCTTAATAAGTAAATTTCGAGTTAATCCAGCGTTTTGAAGGGCGTCCAAAATCATGTTCAAAGATTCCATTACAAACACACATACGTCTGAAGCTAATAAAAGCATATTAAAATCAAAACAAGTGGAGCACTGAAGTGGAGATGAACAAGAAACATCTTAAGAGACAAATACGAGAAATGGACCAAAATAATTAAAGTACCCACGGAATGGCTGTAGAAAGAAAGGGCGGCAACGAAAACGTTGAGAAGATGAAACGGAGAGTATAGCCGGCCAAAATTGGAGTCGAACAGTCAAAAATAGATTGGAAATCTTTAGAGGAGGCCTTTATCGAGAGACAAGCTGTTTCGATAAACCAAAAACATCGAACGCCGAACGTAATACTTGAAAGTTTAAATTTAAGTTAAAATATATTCGTAAAACTGCATTTATTCTATATACCTAGAAGTTTCGATTGCCAGTTGGATGATTACAAAACGTAAAATAGTCTTATAACGATGCAAATTTAGCTTGAGAACACAGTCGGTAGGCATCGGCTTGGCTCTGCCCCTGGCATTGCTGAAGTCCATGGGCGACGGTAACCACTCACCATCAGGTGGTCCGTATGCTCGTCTGTCTACAAAGGCAATAAAAAATAAATAAAAAAAGTAAAGTTATTTCTTACCTATGGAAATCGTACGATAGGTTTTTGATAAGTTTCCCACATCAAAACTGCTCGATCCAGACCCGTCAAATGAGACTACAATTTAGGACCGGTTGGAGTAGCATAAGCGATTACCCATTTTAACTAAGTTAAGACAAGTTATCAAACTAAGCTCGATCGGCAAACGAGGACGATACGTTGCCAAGTAAATATGGTAACTTTATGGAAAGAGAATTAGTTTTCATTAACTTCAAATTTTTGTCTAGAGAGATCTAGAGAGATTCATTTTCGTATGGTATTTTAAACTGATTTGTATTATAAAAATATAATTTAAATGTTGTTTCTTTGTTTTTACATTTCAGTTACAGGTTTACAGGTTAGTTTTTACAGCAACTTATATTTAAAGAAATTAAATTTAAATTTGTTCTTAAACAATTTCTATGAGGCATTTTTCATTTCGAAGCGTGTAATGTTTGTTTTATACTCTACTATTATATATTACGAAAATATTTTTTTCTTGACTTTCCTATCTACTATACAAACCTTGTTACTGGTGGTAGGACCTTTTGTGTGTCCGCACGGGTAGGTACCACCACCCCGACTATTTCTGCCGTGAAGTACTAATGCGTTTCGGTTTGAAGAGTGGGGCAGCCGTTGTAACTATACTGAGATCTTAGAACTTATATCTCAAGGTGGGTGGTGCATTTACGTTTTAGATGTCTATGGGTTCCAGTAATCACTTAACATCAGGTGAGCTGTGAGCTCATCCAGCCATCTAAGCAATAAAAAAGTTACGAACACAACGAATATGTGAATAAATTTATATGTATAACATAATATAACGGCGCTGGGCTTAGTCATCAATCATCAGGACTGGCCACAATTTCTGAGGTAGGCGTTTAAGGCAACGAATAAGATAAAAGTTCAAAATCGATTATATAGAGTAAAATTACTTCAAGTTTTAATTCAAATTACAGTTTATTCCAAAAATCAATCAAATACAATTAAAATTGTCACTTTAACTTTTAAAATTAATCTCGATCAGCAATAAATGTCCTGTGATTATGTTGAACAAGAGCGATTCGACGAAAACGTGGTGCGCTTAAGATGGCGATTAGGAATTGAATGAGGTCAACATGGCCGCCATTGGCCGCGCTGACCAACGACGCGACGTTCATCTAGAAAAGACAACTGTCAAATCTAGTTCCGACGTATTCTGACGGATGACGTTTCGAATGTGCTGTCATTTAATAATCTAATAAAAATCCACTCTTCAAGAAGGTTGGTTGGTAAATGTGATGGCGTCTACGCGCCTCCATCGGATAGACTCTGTCGTAGCACGAAGTTAGCCGAGTTCCGACGATACCGCTACCAAACTAATGACCGTCTCCGACATATTAAACAATAATAAATATTTAACAATTTAGTTGATAATTTTAAATAAATTTTCGAAGTAAGCAATGAAAGTAGCACGTCAGCGTCATTGATTAGGGTAAAACCGGTTAAAGCCGGTGTTGACGGGTTCTTATCCTTTAAATCTCTTTGCCCTAAAGGATCTTAAAGGATTTTCATACTTACAATACCTTTGTTCTTTTTGGGAAAAGATATAACGAGTTATCGGCTTTAATTACGAAAAATCGGCCAAATGAATTCGATTTGAATGATTTTTTATTTATTTTCGATTTTTATTTGAAAATTTATCATTTACTAGTGGCCCCGCAGTAGTCGAAATTCGACTATAATTAATTGAAATTATAAATTTAAACATTATTATGGTACTATTGTCAAACACTATTATACTCCGATAATATAATCACAGTATTCGCCAAAACTGCACTATAGATCAATAATATTAAAGACAAATAATATTAATCTATTTTCAATTCGACCACAGACTTTAAACAATAACAAAAGTTTCCCAATTGACAGTAAACAAAGAGTAATTTTTTATGTATGTGTTGTGTCAAATACATGATAGTGTGTGTAATGTTTTCTTTATTGATTAAAAGTATCTTTTATGCATTATTCTAAAAAAATATTAGCATTGTGCACTCCTTCTCTATATTCTCTATAAGTGTGAGAAATTTCATACGCCTCCGTCCGCCCAATTTTCGTAAAAAGGGGTACAAAGTTTTAGCTTCACGTATTAATATATAGATAAACTCCCAACATAGATACTTAGATCCATAATGAGCAGCTAAGGGAGCACGTATATCATGTCATCATCATCAGCGTATCATCGTATCATCATGTATATCGCAACGCGGATGCCGCACTCCCAACTTGGGTCATGAGGTCGTAATCACGACTAACTAACCAATTATGATGTGTTTGTACGTATATTGGTATATAATCACTGAGTTTCCCACCGGATCTTCTCGGTGGGTCGCGTTTCCGATCCGGTAGATTCTGTGAAACACTACTCTTGCTAGCGTCAGTGTTAGCAACCTCGCCAGGTTTGAGCCCCGTGAGCTAACCTACTCGTCCGGTAAAGCTGATATAGCCTCTCAAGCATAGGTAGGAAAAAGAAAAAAAAGGAATATAAATCATAGTGATTTTATTGGTGGTAGGACCTCTTGTGAGTCCGCACTGTTAGGTACCACCGCCCTTCCTATTTCTTCCGTGAAGCAGTAATGTATTTCGGTTTGAAGGGTGGGGAGGAAGGGGTACTGAGACCTGATAACAATACTGACGAGATATAATTTCTAAAACTTATATCTCAAGGTGGGTGGTGCATTTACGTTCTAGATGTGTATGGGCTCTAGTAACCACTTAACATCAGGTAGGCTGTGAGCTTGTCCACCCATCTATTAATAAAAAAAGTGAATATATTTTATATTTAACGGTATATATCTATTTATTGTCAGTATGTATATTTTCTTTAATAATGAATTAATTATTAACAGTACACCGCAACATACCTGCTGTTTCTTTATCTTTTTCAGAATTTCTGTAAATTAAACGGCTGTCTGGAAGAGATAGCTTTTAGCGATAAGGACGTTTACTGTACAAATGTATCTACTTGTTGACTGTTTTTTTTAATGTTGTGTTTTAATGTACAATTAAGTATATTCTCTCTCTCTCTCTCCCTCTCTCTCTCTCTCTCTCTCTCTTTCTCTAACCCAATGCAATAAAAAGTGTACATAATTGTAATTAGTAATTGTAATTGTAATATCCACCTGCACTTACAGTGTACATAAGTCTCGTTTAAGCTTTTTAAGTTAAGTTCTCGTTTAAGTTTACATAAGCATTTGTAGTAAGTAAGTTAATAATAAATAATAATAATAATAAAGCCATTTAATCCAATTCTCACTCTCGATTTATAACACAATGATTGTTAGTAAGTTGTAGTTTAAAATTAAAAGGTTACATACTTATAATTAATTAATTATTTAATATTAGTACTATTTATGAGATTTGGACCCCTATCTGGGTAAAGGCCTCCTCCATCCTTTTCCATGACTCCTTGTCCTTGCCTGATTTTATCCAGTCGTTTCCTGCGACGTGTGTTATGTCATCGGCCCATCGTCTTAATTGTCGACCAACATTCCTTTTCCCCATTGGTCCTTTCCATCGTGTGGCTTCAATGGTCCATCTTTTGTCTGGGTATCGTGAGATGTGTCCGGCCCATCTCCACTTAAGTGAGAGTGCGTGGCTGAGAGCATCGGTAAGTTTAGTTTTTTGACGAATGCTTTCATTCTTAATTCTATGTATTCTTCTAATTTTCAACATGCTCCTTTCCATGGCTGTTTGACTGCATTTAATTTTTTGTTTTATTTTATTTGTAAATATCCACGTTTGGCAGCCATACAACAAGCAGGGTAACAGGCATGTATCAAATGTTGCCCTTTTCATACGCAAGCTGTAGTTCCCTTTTAGGATTTCTTTTAGTGCCCAGAATTTCTTCCAAGTTGCGTTGATTCTTCTTGTTACTTCTTCTTCGTTGCTTGTCGTTTTGAATGAGATTTGCTTCCCTAAGTAGATGTATTCGCTGACGTATTCTATATTGTTACCTTTTATCATTATCGGGCGTTCGTGATTGTTGGTTAATATCTTAGTTTTGCTTACATTCATTTCTAGGCCGATTTTTGAACTTTCGCAGTCCAGTGATCTCATCATTTCCTCTAGGTCTTTGGCAGTTTCAGCAATTATAACAACATCGTCAGCGAACCTCAGATGGTTTAGGTAGTGTCCGTTTATGTACACTCCCCTTTTTTTCCAATCTAGTTTTTGAAAAATAGTTTCAAGTACTGCTATGAACAGCTTCGGGGAAAGAGGATCTCCCTGTCTGACTCCTCGTTCTATTTTTATCTCGTCTCCTCTAGTTTCTAATTTAACTCTGCTCGTACTTTTTGTGTAGATATATTTCAAGATATTGATGTATTTATAGTTAACATTTGATTGTTGTAATGCGTTCCAGATTGAACAGTGACTGATGCTGTCGAAAGTAAGTAAGTTAGTAACAAGTTAATCTTTGCCACTATTTCTGACTAATCTCCGAAACTAGTGAATCGATTTTAGCGGGGCTTTAATTGTCACGTGCAGAACTTCTTAAGGAATATTCTAGATTAATTTTCGTGAAGGAAATAATCTGATTAGGTATTATGAAAAAATTTAAATTTGAATTTTTCTTCTAAGAAGCTTTTCTTAGACAACATAAATATATATTTTTTGTATATACTTATGTATGTGTATATGCTTTTTTGTGCATACGTCGAAGAACGGGCAAAGTGAAAGATTTTAAGTTTGAAATCAGACCTTGGCACTAGACCTGGAAAACGTTACGAAGAAGAACAAGACTTATGTAATACTAGCGACCCGCCCTCGCTTCGCTTCGGAAACTGTAATTTATTATTGACTTTTCCAATATTTAATGGATATTATTATACATATAAACCTTCCTCTTCAATCACTCAATATTTATTTTTTAAAAAAACCGCATCAAATTCCGTTGCGTAGTTTTAAAGATTTAAGCATACATAAGGACTTTTTTTTTCCTACCTATGCTGATAGCCTTGAGAGGCTATTTTAGCTTACCCTAGCGTGTGTAGGTGGGCTCACGGGGCTCAAACCGGAGAGTTGCTAACACTGACCCTAGCAAGGGCAGTGCTTCGCAGAATCTACCACCGGATCGGAAACGCGACCCACTGAGAAGATCCGGCGAGAAACTCAGTGGGCTGTGTCTGTGGGTTAATTCGCTCGTCGAGCCCTTCGTCGCAAGCGACGGGTTCGACGAGGACGGTGACCGGTGCTTGTGATGCCTAAAAGGACCGTTAATGGGTCAGGAGGATCCGTGATGACGTGCCATAGCGACAGAGAAAGCGACTTTGTTTTATACTATGTAGTAGTGATGAATAATCGAATAATTTTCAAAATTAAAACGAACGACACCGCAGGCTGCTACTAGTGCTGAGAATTGTGTCCGAACGGCCTGTCTTTGACATCGACAAATTGCTTTCGCCGTATGAAGACCATATCGTCAGTACAATAATAGTTGTTCGGTACCAAGAGATTGAAACTTGTGATAGTGTGTCAGACAGCTTGGTGCTCTGTTTTGATTTACATTCGCTATGAATATCAGAGTATCTCACATTATCCCACATTTTTTGCTGGTGGTAAGAGCTCTTGTGAGTCCGTGCGGGTAGGTACCACCACCCCGCCTATTTCTGCCGTGAAGCAGTAAAGCGTTTCTGTTTGAAGGGTGAATCAGCCGTTGTAACTATACTGAGACCTTGGAACTTATATCTGAAGATGGGTGGCGCATTTACGTTGTAGATGTCTATAGGCTTCAGTAACCACTTAACACCAAGTGGGCTGTGAGATCAGCCACCCAACAAAGCAATAAAAAAATTATATTGCTACTTTCTTTTTCAGTATATTTTTACGTTTGACTAGTCATATACGAGTAAGTCCATACTTTGAAATTCATTGAACAGCTTTATCTCACTCAAACAATACGATCACGCATGACAAACATAGTACAAACAAGTACATAGTGGTCGCGAAACTTGACGAAATCTGGGGACACATATTTTATCTATATATTAATACGTGAAGCAAAAACTTTGTATCCCTTTTTACGAAAATTGCGCGGACGGAGGAGTATGAATTTTTCCACACTTATAGAGAATATAGAGAAGAAGTGCACAATGCTAATTTTTTTTTTNCGATCACGCATGACAAACATAGTACAAACAAGTACATAGTGGTCGCGAAACTTGACGAAATCTGGGGACACATATTTTATCTATATATTAATACGTGAAGCAAAAACTTTGTATCCCTTTTTACGAAAATTGCGCGGACGGAGGAGTATGAATTTTTCCACACTTATAGAGAATATAGAGAAGAAGTGCACAATGCTAATTTTTTTTTTTAAATAATGCATAAAAGATACATTAAATCCATAAAGAAAACATTACACACACTACATACCATGTATTTGACGCACACACGCATGCATACTATTTATTGTCAAACTTTTGTTCTTGACGTCTGTTGTCAAATTGAGAATAGATTAAATATTGTTTGTCTTTGTTAATAATTTTTATAGTGTAGTCTTGGCGAAATTTGTGATTATAGAAGTATAAAATACAATCATAATAGTTTACAAACTTACAATTCGAATTAATTATAGTCGAATTTCGACTACTGCGGGACCTCAGTACTCATAAATGGACAAACAAATATCGCCCACTTTGAAACTTGCAATTGAAGTAGCAAGATAGATGGCAGCACCCATGTTGCGACGTCATCATCATGTTTGGCCCTTTAGAGCAGTAAATTGCCTATTTCTGCCTATTTCTGCGCTGAAGCAGTAATGCGGTTCGGCTTGAAGGGTGGGGCAGCCGTTGTGACCAAACTTGAGACCTTAGAACTTAGATCTCAAGGTGGGTGGCCCATTTACGTTGTGAATGTCTCCAGTAACCACTTAACATCAGGTGGGCTGTGAGCTCGTCCACCCATCTAAGCAATAAAAAAAAATCAATTACGCTTTTTTTATACACAAAAAAAAAGGATCAGTACCTAATTTCCTAGAGAGTAGAGTCTAGAGAGTGGAGTTAGTAAGAGCCTAAGCTGAGTTTGGAAAAAAATATATTTATACCCGTGAGCTCGAGAGAAAACATAAAATTATAGCTTCATATTTTTTCATCTATTATTTTATTGACATTCGACATTAATCCGAATTGCTTTTCAAACAGGACAAAGGCGACAACATTCAGATTAAAGGATTACCATCTTCTTTACACCTGCATATATCTAAGCATTTAAAATCTTAATGATAAGACGAAGAAAATAAAAATCTACTGTCTAAAACTGTCTGCATTTTCAGTAGTTCAATATGACAATAACCACAAATTATAAGTCAATTAACACAACAGTACAATAGCACGAATAACAAAGATATATAGAACAAAAGCGGTGCTAATAAAGAGCACGATCTGTTGTGGAAAAGCGCTGCTATTGTTAGTGAGAATGACATATTGTGGTATTAAGTTCATATGTAATGGCTTACGAATTACCTACTCGCTTCCATTCAAGTGAACACACGTCATAATTTGGGCCTGATTGCAATAATTAGAGCACGTCTAATATTGTTGAGTTGTGTGTTCAAATATTAAGTTAAAGAAAGGCATTTTCTGCTAAAGATTTTCGGTCAGTCATAATATTTACAATTAAAGTCGTTGTGGCCTATCCGTCCTACCACCAGTAAATTAAGAATATATTTAAAAGCCTATTTGTTCGCAGACGTTTTAAGTAATTAACCAACAAAACTTATTTATCTTCATCGACTTAAAAGCCACCGAGTTGAAACTTTAATACTAATCAGCCATAATAACTTCGTATTTTTTTAAAGATTCAAGTTCACTCGCTAAATATTTATGCTCAACAACGTGACACCTTTTAAGAGCTTTAATATATTCATGGACTTCGAAAAACTGACGACGAGAAAGCACGTAAATTCTTCTCTTTCGGAGATAATACTTTTCGGGGAAATTCGGTTGCGACTTAGCAAACAGTAGGCGGCTTTCAAGTTAGTTGCGTTAACGCAAACTTTATTAAAGTACAATGGAATCCGTCAGATTAGATGGTATTACGCAAATCTGATGCGGGTTCGAATTACGCTCGGATAGGGGTGTCACGCGCGCCACACATAACAGTCTCAAGTTCGATGCTTGAAAGTTTTCAATACAGTAAAAGCTCTATGCGCGGGGCTTCATGATATGCAAGTGTAGTGTTCGCTCACGCGGCCCGCACCAACTTGCAACCCCTTCAGGTCATTCAATCCCGTTTTTGCAGGATAACCGTCGGAGCACCATGGTTCTTAAGGAACGTGATTTTTATTTTTTTTTATTGCTTAGTTAGGTGGACGAGCTCACAGCCCACCTGGTGTTAAGTGGTTACTGGAGCCCATAGACATCAATCAAGTTAATACCGCCACCCACTTTTACATATAAGTTCAGTCAATTTTGTGATACAACAGCTGCACTACCTTTCAAACCGAAACGCATTACTGTTTCGCGACAGAAAAAAGCAGGATAGTGGTACCTAGCGGTGCGGACTCTCAAGACGCTTGGCCACCAGGAATACCACCACTTTATACTAGAGCTGTGTGCGTACGGTTTACCACCATTATATCGCATTCTATTTTTATTTTGCTGGTATAATCTATATATTAATACGTGAAGCAAAAACTTTGTATCCCTTTTTACGAAAATTGCGAGGACGGAGGAGTATGAAATTTTCCACACTTATAGAGAATATAGAGAAGGAGTGCACAATACAAATATTTTTTTAAAATAGTGCATAAAAGATACATTAAATCAATAAAGAAAACATTACACACACTACATACCATGTATTTGACGCACACACGCATGCATACTATTTATTGGCAAACTTTTGTTCTTGACGTCTGTTGTCAAATTGAGAATAGATTAAATATTGTTTGTCTTTGTTAATATTTTTTATAGTGTAGTCTTGGCGAAATTTGTGATTATAGAAATATAAAATACAATCATAATACTTACAATTATAATGAATCATAGTCGAATTTCGACTACTGCGGGTAGTATTTATTAACACGTGTCGTTTATGTAGAATATTTTCTAAGAAACTTTGCCACACCCACATGCACGCCTTAGAGTAGTCTATTCCCGTTTTGGTTTGAGGAAAGGTTTCGCTCTTTATGATATGCATTGAATGGCAATGTCTCGGGTAAGCTGCGGCTTTGCTGTGTCGTCCTGATATCTATGGGCAGCTGTATGCACTCACAATCATATGGATCGCATACTCGTCTGCAAACAGTGGCAATAACAAAACTTGTGACCGTATCATTGTCAACGAAGAATTAAAGCAAACATGCAATAATTATTTAATAATTTTATATTATTTATAAATTTATTTATAACTAGCCGTACCCGTCCGCTTCGCTGGGCATTTAAAATTAACATTATTATTTCTCACCCCCACAAAGATTCTCATCATCAACGCCCCCGCAACTGGTGTAGGGAGTCCAAAACTCATATAAATATTAGCCTATCCATTAAGTACATGTATTTTCTACATGGATACCAAGTTTCAAGTCAATCGGATGCATGGTTCAGTAGTTATAACGGAACATACGTAAAAACCACTTTAAATTTATAGTATAGATTTAATATTTAATATTATAAATGAAATATTTTTTTAAATCTTTTTAACACATTCGAAAAACGGTTTTTCTCGCTCATTATCTTCAAGCAAATGTTTTCACAAATATTTCGGAGCGGACCGGTTCACTGTTTGACAAAAACGAGATGGAAAAAACAGTTAAGTGTGTCCGCCTGACTAGCTCAATCAGCGGGTTCCGTACTCAAAAATATTGGTTATTGGCAGCTATACGGCAGTTTATATATTTTTGACATTTTAATCTTCTTGGAGCATATGGTATATAATATGGGACATATAACAAAACTGGATTGCCCTCATATTATGTCTATGCGATACGCTAACAGCCAAAGACCATAATATTAGGTCCTTACATATGAAATTGGCATTTTGTACGGGAGGAATATAAAGTTTAAGTGCAATGAGACCTCCTCTGTTTGTGACAGAAAAAGATCTGGCCGTTCACGTAGTGTTCGTAATACAAAGGTGGTCAAAGCAGTAAAGGAAAGAATTCGAAGAAACCCTGAACGAAAGCAAAAGATTTTATCTCGGGAGATGAAGATAGCACCTAGAACCATGTCGCGTATTTTAAAAGATTACTTAGGACTTGTAGCTTATAAGAGACGTACTGATCATTTCTTATTTGATAATTTAAAAGAGGTGATAAAAGAGGGTGATAAAATCGAAACAACTACTGAAGCGGTACGCAAAGGGAGGTCATAGAAAAATTTTGTTTACGGATGAGACATTTTTTACAATTGAGCAACATTTTAACAAACAAAATGACCATATTTATGTTCAAAGCTCTAAGGAAGCTTCCCAATTAGACGACAGAGTGCAACGTGGGCACTATCCGACTTCAGTGATGGTTTGGTGGGGTATTAGCTATGAAGGAGTGACTGAGCCATAATTTTGTGAAAAAGGTATCAAAACATCGGCACAAGTGTATCAAGATACCATTCATGAGAAGGAAGTAAAGCCCCTTAACAACACCATGTTGAATAATCAAGAATGGTCCTTCCAGCAAGACTCGGCGCCAGGTCATATAGCTCGGTCTACACAGTCTTGGTTGGAAACGAACGTTTCGGACTTCATCAGAGCTGAAGACTGGCCGTCGTCTAATCCCGTTCTTAATCACTGGATTATGATTTATGGTCAGTTTTAGAGAGTATGGCTTGCTCTAAGCGCCATGATAATTTGGAGTCCCTAAAACAATCCGTCCGATTGACAGTGAAAAATTTTCCCATGGAAAGAGTGCGTGCTTCTATTGATAACTGGCCTCAACGTTTAAAGGACTGTATTGCAGCCAATGGAGACCACTGCGAATAAGCTTTTTATACTTTAAATTGTTTTATATTTATGTATTAAACTAACACACTGTAAAAGTAATAAATGTTATTTGCAATATATTTTTTTTTCCTTTGTCTCAGTATTTATGGCAAGACTAAGTATATAAGTGTTTGATTGTTTTTTTATGAAGGAAGGATTACTAGTGGCTCGGAGTCCTTTCCAGTTTCACCCGGACAGGTGGGCGAGCAAAGGCTCAGCCAGGAGCCAGAAGGGTGGGATGTGGCAACAGCTGGCCGAGCGCCTCTGAAGGAAACTTAACAGCTCAAGAGCAGCTGCTTCGCGATAGCATCTACTACCGGATCGGAGTCGCGACCCGAGGGTATGGGTTAAGTTACGTTTGATTACTCGGCTGCGATTTTCCGCTGCGAACCCTAAAAATTTTAAATTTAACTCGACAAGCCAACCTGAATAATGTAAATATAAAATTTATCAACATTTTGAATATGAATAACGTTGTTTTCAAATTAGGTTTCACCGTATTTATTACGTTGCACAGTGGCACATATAATAAATTGGACTGTATTTTTTATATGCATTTATATGCATATTTTTATATTTTAACTTTATTACTTAGGTGGGTGGACGAGCTCATAGCCCATCTGGTATTAAGTGGTTACCGAAGCCTATAGACATCTAGAACGTAAATGCCGCCGCCTACCTTGAGATACTGGTGGTAGGACCTCTTGTGAGTCCGCGCGGGTGGGTACCACCACCCTGCCTATTTCTGCCGTGAAGCAGTAATGCGTTTCGGTTTGAAGGGTGGGGCAGCCGTTGTAACTATACTTGAGACCTTAGAACTTGTGTCTCAAGGTGGGTGGCGCATTTACGTTGTGGATGTCTATGGGCTTCAGTAACCACTTATCACCAGGTGGGCTGTGAGCTCGTCCACCCATCTAAGCAATAAAAATAAAAAAAGATATGAGTTCTTAGGCCTCAGTTTTTATAGTACAACGGCTGCCCCATCCTTCAAACCCATCGCTTTACTGCTTCACGGCAGAAATAGGCAGGCTGTCCTACTACCAGTTATTGCGTAAAAGGTAATTTTGTGGGTTTCATTTTTACTACACAATGTTATTCATTCACCGTCAATCGTGAACATTTCTTAAGTACGTATTTCATTAGAAAAATTGGTACTGGCTGGCGGGATTCGAACACCGGTGCATCGCTCAACACGAATGTACCGGACGTCTTATCCTTTAGGCCACGACAACTTCAAAACTTACGTCAGAACTAGTTCTAAGTGAACCAATTTTGATGTTTTTTGTATTTGGAAGTTGTTGCTTCTAATGATGTTCTCATTTTATTTATTTGAAGTCTATTTTCTTTTATTTTGACATCATAATACGGTATTACATTTATTGTGGATGTAAATATAGTCTACACACAGACGACTACACTAGATAAAATTTGACAAGCCCCAGAATCGAAGTATGTATTGCTCCTGATAATATCATCACTGCCCACATAACACCCACCTTGAAACTCCCTGCGTTTGACGAAAATTATCTGAAAGTACTTGGGATTATTAAAGCTGGAGATTAAATATTAAATATTTTACATTATCGAAGTCGGTTTTCGGTTTTGCCTAAAATACTGTATTAATATTGCGATAGATGGGTAAAAGAGGTCACGGCTCGATTTTAGTTAGTAGTCAATGTATAAATTTTGGGCCTCAAGCTCGAAAAAAGTAGTTAATAATATATGTCGGAGAGGCCACAATTATTATCACCATCGTCAGACATCGTAGGGGCGAATAGGGTGATCGAGCTAAGAGAAATATTGAGTACACCAATCACGTTTGTTATCTTAGAACAATTTAGAAATCTCTTGACGTTAGCAAACGAAAACGAATGACAGTTCTTAGGACGGAGGCACTGCCCCTCAAGAAGGCTGGTTGATAAGTGTGATGGCACAGATTACTAAATAGTGATGGCGTCTACGCGCCTCCGTCGGCTAGGCTCGGTCGTATCACGAAGTTAGCCGAGTTCCGACGATACCGCAATCGTGCTGCCATCTCACGGGAATCGTGCTGCGTTTCGTTTAGTTTTTTTTTTTTTATGATTGAAGGATTACTTGTGGCGAGCAAAGGCTCAGCTAGGAGGGGTGGGATTTACTAACAGCTACCCGAGCGCCTCCGAAGAAGACCTAACAGCTCAAGAGTAGCTGCTTCGCGAATGAATCTACTACCGGATCGGAATCGCGACCCGCTGAGAAGATCCGGCGAGAAACTCAGCGAGCTGATTCATGGGTTAGGTTGCACGGCGAACTCTTTGTCGAGTTCGACGAGTACGGTTACCGAGGTCCCTAAGCCTGCTCCTAGTGTTAGAGCTGAAGGCGTCTAATGCAAAGGTTATAGGATCTGATGGATCCGTAAGGACGTGAGCGTTTTTAATGACCGTCTCCGAAATATAAGTTATAAAGTTTGAGAGAACTATCAAGAAACGTTTGATTAAAATATTTGTTTTTATCAAATCTGCTAACTAACAGCACATTTTGGGAATGAAGTATACGCTCTAGATCGTCATCATTGTATTATTTTATATTTTTCCACACACAAATTTTACTCGTACCAATTTTTAAAAGAAATGAAAAAACCGCTACATTTTCCTCTTTTCAAGGCTGTTATTTTTTTGCAAACAGTAGCAAAGATAACATGTTTTGATACTCAAAAAGTACCTTTTGATGACGTTTAAGTTAAAATTAATGATTTATATGAAGCTTTTAAATTTTCCCGTATCGTAGACAAATCAAAACTACTGTTACGGTCTAATGTCAAATGTAACGGGTTTTTTTTTACCATTACATTGTTTCCGATATGTCGAGTACTTTACAATTTTCATGGTACTGTCTCGAACTTGACCTGTGAAAAAACTAAACCCACGCTATAGACACCAAAAGAAAATCATCGTTCTTCAACATGAAATCGATTCAAAAGATACAACAAAAGACACCAATGTGGACGCGTAGCTTCGTACAAACACACATGATCGCGGAGGACATAAAGCTTTTTACCTTTGTACTCTATCTGTGGGGGTTCTTTGTAAACGGCTGGGATAATGCGTTTTGAACAGCATTAAGGGCGTGTCCGGACTTATGCGTATAAAGGATGTTAGGAGGTAGCTGGCACAACATACGGTTGTTAGTGCAATATTTAAATGTCGACCTAATATTATAACACGTCGCTCGTCCGTGACCACGAAAACTTCCGAACTTTTATTATAATAATGTTACGCGCTGGGGTTCGGGATAAATAAATATGAGAACGAAATGAAAATGAGATTGTTAAGAGAGTGTTAACTATGAATGTGGAAGGATATAGAGGAAGAGGTAGACCTAAGAAGAAATGGATGGATTGTGTGAAAGACGATATGGGTAAGAGGGGAGTGAGCGAAGAAATGGTATATGATAGAAGAGTATGGAAGGAGAAAACATGTTGCGCCGACCCCAGGTGACTGGGAGAAGGGCAGGATAATGATGATGTACAAGTCAACACTGTATTTATCACTTAGAACACACACAGAACACTTTAAAATTCTCAATTGGCTTCTTCCGCTTCGCTTCAGGTGATCCGTTCGCTGTTTCGCTTCGAGTAGTTCCGATTACTAACTGACTGCGTGCCATCTCTGCAACGCTTTTATAGTCGATATGACATCCCTAGAATCGTCGAGAACATTTCTCACAAGTCGAGTAGCTTTGATGTGTGTTTCCGCTATCTGACAATAGATGGCGTTGTACTTATCGAGCGTTCTAGATGTTACTAGATCCTTCTATATTCGTTCGGCTATTCGGCGATAGATGGCGTTACTCTTACCGGCGTAACAATAATAACTAGGAACAAACGACGCACGATCATCCGGCCCCAATTCAGGATTCCGTGTTATGGGCACCAGAGACTAATAACATACTTATATATATTCAAATATATACATATAACTATAGATAATAAACACCCAGATAAAGCAACTTGTTCATCGCACAATGTTTTCCTGATGTGGGAATCGAACCCACGATCCTCGGCGTAACAGTCAGGCACGCTGTCTACTGCATCACTAAGTCGGTATATCTATATATTAATAAGTGAAGCAAAAACTTTGTATGCCTTTTTACGAAAATTGCGCGGACGGAGGAGTATGGAATTTCCCACACTTATGATAATATAGAGAAGGAGTGCAGACAACTATTTTTTTTTTAAATTATGCATTAATAATAGATTAAATCCATACATAAAAAACATTACACACACTACCATGTATTTGACACACACAGCTATGTAGACTCTTTGTATATTGTCAAATTTTTGTTATTGCTTAAAGTCTGTGGTCAAATTGAAAATAGGTTATAATATTGTTTGTCTTTAATATTATTTGTCTACAGTGTAGTATTGGGGAAACCTGTTATTATAGAAGTATTCTTAGTAAGTCTTTGATAATAGAACCATAATAATGTTCAAACTTATAATTTCAATTAATTATAGTCGAATTTCGACTACTGCGGGACCGTTAGTAATGTAATTAAAAAAGAGCGAGAATAAACCGTAAAATTGTTTTAATTATGGCGTTCGAAGGTATTATATTATATATTATGTTGAGCTTGCAAAGAAATAATTCGAATTGATTATTAAACTCATCCATAAGCTATAAGCGTATTCTGGAAAAAAAACTCTCAGTATGATACTACAAATACAACCAAGAAAGTACTTTAGAAAATTCTAGAACAAAACTACGCTTTGATAGAGTTTGTATAGTGCACTGTAAATAAGAGTACCATAACTGATTATTTAATTGACATACCCGCTCCCAGAAATAAGAAATGGATGGGTTGCGTGAAAGACGATACGGGTAAGAAGGGAGTGAGCGAAGAAATGGTATATCATAGAAGAGTATGGAAGGAGAAAACATATTGCACTGACCCCAGGTGACTGGGAGAAGGGCAGGATAATGATGATATGATGGTATGTACATCAATAAAAAACTAACCATTAGACCCAGCAGTTTCTCGCCGGATTTTTTCATTGGGTCGCGGATATGAGCTCGAAGTCTCAAATCGCATTTCAATGAGTTTCCCTGTACAAACATTACGATAAACAAAATAAAACAGATCGATCCATATAAACGAGAAAGTTCCATGATATCTCTTCCCCGCAGGGTACTCTCGATATCCAACATTGATCACCTGAAACCCCACTGTGCAAACGTAAAAAACAGCCAATCATTCGAAACCCAACCTTGAGTTAATACCGGTAAAGGTAATAGCGCCGGCAAAATATAAGTTTGTTTCAACAGAAGTCTGTTTACCACAGGTGTTCGGAAAGATTGTTAATCGAATGAAAATTGTTAGGCGAGTTTTAGTTTCGTTTCCTTTTTATAAAGAAAATTTGTACGTGTAAGTAACACATATATGTAGTGATAGTAGGACGTACCGTGAGTCTATTGTATGAGTAGGTATAGATTCCCAACGATTAGCGAGAGTGAGAGAGAGAAAGAAGAAAGAGAAAGAGAGAGTTTTTTTATGTTTATTGCATAGTTAAGTGGACGAGTTCACAGCCCACCTGGTGTTAAATGGTTACCGGAGCCCATAGACATCTACAACGTAAATGCCGCCACCCACCTTGATGAGGTCTGAGTTCTAAGCTCTCAGTATAGTTACAACGGCTGCCCCACCCTTCAAATCGAAACACATTACTGCTTCACGGCAGAAATAAGCAGGGCAGTGGCACCTACCCGTGAGGACTCACAAGAGGTCCTACCACTAGTAACGCAGTATGATTTATTGTAAACAAAAAAAATACGAAACATTACATTCAAAAAAGTACAATTGGCGGTCTTATCGCTAAGTGCGATCTCTTCCAGACAAAACTATCAGCTGGACAAGAAGCATTAGGAAATAAATCACAGGCAAACGATTTGGTAGGGAAAAAACCATTGTACCGCCATTCTACCCATTTCGGACCCAAACCCATCGCATATTACGGTTTTAAGGCGAGCGTCACTGTTCTAAAGTAATTGACGCTTTCATTTCCAGTTTCTTGCAATAGAGACTTTGAGATCTTTCCCCCACATTCCATCTGACTTTAGGATGGTATGTGGCATGTGGCGTGGTACCTGCCCCTGGAATTTCTGACGTCCATGACCGACGATAACCACTGACCAGCAGGTGATCCGTACGATCGTACAAAGTAAATAAAGAATATCTATCTATATACCTATATAAAAATGAATTGTTGTTCGTTGGTCTCGCTAAAACTCGAGAACGGTTGGACCGATTTGGCTAATTTTGGTCTTGAATTATTTGTGGAAGTAGAGAGAAGGTTTATAAGGTAGATAAATATGACAACGCTCGGAATTAAATAAAAATAACAATTTTGTTTTTCCTTTGATGTGTCCCCCGTCGGGCGGATTCTTTTTGTTTGTTTAAATTTTATTTTATACAAAATCTTAGGTCTTTTATTCATCGATTGAGACAATACGAAGTCTGCCGGGTCAGCTAGTAATAAATAATAAAAAAAAAACTGTTTTTTGATTTGGCAATGTTCATTACTGTCCATAGCATTGCATATCAATTCTGCCCCTCACTTTGTGAGATGAGGTCGGAACCTCAATCTTTAACGTTGAGACGGACGCTAAACGCAAGTCTGCATATATTGCAGGTAACACGATACTGGGCAGCCAGTAATTATGCAAACACGCTATTTCGAATTTGCAAGTTTCATTTTATTAGAACCATACAAAAGCCTTCCCCTAATAATGGATTCTATCAAATATTTGGTCCACCGAGTAAAATTTGTAAGCGAAAAATGTTTCATTAAATTTTAATATTCGTAAAATATTAAAATCCTTCCGGCGAAATTCCGGAGCTAGTGGACCGCGGTTATCCGAATTTTTACGTCATCATTTCAAGCCACGCGCCCTATTCTACTAAGCAAACTCACTCTGACGCAGTGAGGATTCCGCGCTGAAAGTACAGACTACATAATAATAGTACTCATAAACATAATATGTATTGTAATGAAAACTTCTTTAACATAGTTGTTATTTGAAACTGGATGAAACAAAATGGCGACACTAAAAAAAGACAATCGGAATAGTTTATCTGTGTTTATCTATTTTTATTCTATTTCAAATGTTTTTTATTGCCCTTGTAGGCAGACGAGCATACTGCCCACCTGATGGTGAGTGGTTACCGTCGCCCATGGACTTCAGCAATGCCAGGGGCAGAGCCAAGCCGCTGCCAACCGCTAAATGTGTAACTATTATGTCAATGCTGAGCAGTGGGTTGTCAAGAAAAATCAGATGTTAGACGTTGCGCAAAATATATAAAATTCCTTCTGAAATACTTAAGGAAGTGTTATTTCTATCTACTACGCCATTACACGCTTAATCACTACATAGTATAAAACAAAGTCGCTTTCTCTGTCCCTATATCTGTCCCTATGTATGCTTAAATCTTTAAAACTACGCAACGGATTTTGATGCGGTTTTTTTCAATAGATAGAGTGATTGAAGAGGAAGGTTTATATGTATAATTCTTCCTATTCGTACACTCTTGACAGAGTGGTCGTGGTCATGCATCAGTCGGATACGACCTGCTCATGACTCTCGTGGGAAATTAGTGCAGTGGTTTCCCGTTGCCTTCTGCACCAGCATTATAGGGGGTATTTGATCCCCAAGGTTTCTGACGCCTCTTCCGTACAGGTTGTCCTAACGGGTGTGTATGGTTATACCGCCATTGCCCGGTCGCCATTGCCCCGTTCGTTCTCTAGCAGGGAGCACCACGGCAACCTGTTGGTCGCCGCCGCCATCCGGCGCGTGTAGGTGGGATTGACAATAGGGCCGGTGAAGGTAGCATTCCGATCTCCCCTTACTCCCCTATATGTATAATAACATCCATTAAATAGTGGAGAAATTAATTATAAATTAAAATTTCCGAAGCGAAGCGAGGGCGGGTCGCTAGTATGTATACCTATATAATTTAGTGAGAGCATTAAATAGAACATTTCCTAAGGTCTTACTGCTGCTACATGTGAAATGCGCTTTATTTTTCTATTTTTCTGCAATGTTAAACTTCGATTTGTTTATTAAACAAGTCAAGTTGGTTTTGCATCGACCAAAATTCCGAAGACAGCATTACAAGAGCGACGAATTGATACGACTTATTATTTTTAAAAAATCAAGTACAATTATCTAAAAAAATGGTGATCGATAAATGAGGCCTTTAAAATCATGCTCTTGCTAGGGCCAGTGTTAGCAACACTCCCGGCTTAAGAATCTGAAATAACTTTGTTCGTATAGCTACGATATTCTTTATTTTAAAACAGATTTATAAAGAATGAGAATATTACTAATAATCTGAATTTTAAATGATAAAACTTCGTTTATTAGTACTTAATACAGAGTAAACATAACTTTTTTGAACTGTATTTGTTAGAGATTTAGCTGCATTTGTTATAACATGAAAACACTAAAGCATGTTCAACTAACTAAACAAGATAGAGCCATTGTTAATACATTTTGCGACATTGAGGCGTTTAGCTGCCTTTGATTTTATAAGCCTCAAATGACCTCGTAATACTAAGTGTACGTGAGTTTATCAGAATAAATAATACTATAAATGCGAACAAATAACATAAAATAGTAGTGGTACTAATTTCGCCTATTTCTGCATTAATAACAGTTATTCAACTAGAGCTTTTAATTAAACGGTTTTATATTATAAATTCTCTTTTTTTTTTATAACGCCATCTTGTTGTGTCTTTAAAGCGGTTAGTTGCCCTCAATTAAGAAAAATAGTATTATTATTCGCCAATAGATGTCGGGAAGAGTTGATTATTGAAAACACGAATAAAACAACATTTTCTGAAAATAGATCGTAGCTAGATCGATTTATCGCCCCCGAAATCCCCTGTATACTAAATTTTATGAAAGTCGTTGGAGCCGTTTCCGAGATTCAGATTAATACATATATATTAATATACAAGAATTGCTCGTTTAAAGGTATAAGATTCCGAAACGAAAAGCGAAACTCGTCGCGGGCACTAAGATATTTTTTAATACTATACAGCTATTATTTAAAAAAAAAAAATACATGTGTGCAATTCACACGTGGTAGAAGTGAAACCTTCAAAAATTAAAATACAATTATCCTAAACGTCTTAAGTATATGTAAAATTTTGTCATTAGTAAATAATTGTAAGGTAGCGCCCTCTGTGAATTGATATTTTAATTTCACGTATAATCCTAAATTAAAATTCACTACAAGAGCTTTCATACACACGTTAGTATTAAAAAATCTCACAGATGGCGCTGTATTAAATAGTATGTATATTTCTGTCTCATTCTTTGCTGGCTTCATCCTACACATTTTTGTATTTGTGTCTCTAACCTGTCGTTTTTTCCGTTGCATCCGGTTTGAAATCACAACGATTCTAAAGAAGTTTTCACTTCAAAAAAAAAACATAATGTTACGCCATACCCGCTAAGGCATGTGATCGGAGTGTGAATTATACTCATCTATATATATATGTAATAGAAATTCCTCGCATACCTGTAACGAAATCTAGAACCCTGATTAGGAATTCCGGTAGCATTATTGCTCATATCCGAAAATGTAACGAAGTTTAGTGGTAGCGTTGGCATAGTCAATAAGTATAGGTCTTTAATTGTACTAGACGGTTGAATGGGCACACGGCCCAACTCGTCTTAAGTTGTTTTTCTTAATTTTTTTATTGCGCAAATGGCTGGAGGAGCTCACAGCCCACCTGGTGTTAAGCGGCTACCGAAGCCCATAGACATCTACGACGTAAATGCCGTCACCCACCTTGAGATATGAGTTCTAAGTTCTCAGTATAGTTAACTGCTACCCCACCCTTCAAACCAAACGCATTACTGCTTCACGGCAGAAATAGGCGGGGTGGTTGTACTTACCCGTGCGTACCCACAAGAGGTCCTACCAAAAGAAAGAAATAAACTCAAATTTTATTCCATAGCTGTTGACTGACTCTTCGAATCCGAGATTGGTTCGCGCTAGATTGGCTGGCCGTATTTAGCCTTTTTTTCTCACAATGCTCTTTGAATTGGTATTTTTTGCGCCATGTACCTTCTTTAGGTACTGCCAAGCGGCACGTCCAAATCTTAATAAAAAACAAAATGTGTGCAATTCACACGTGGTAGAAGTGAAACCTTCCAAAATTAAAATACAATTATCCTAAACGTCTTAAGTATATGTAAAATTTTGTCATTAGTAAATAATTGTAAGGTAGCGCCCTCTGTGAATTGATATTTTAATTTCACGTATAATCCTAAATTAAAATTCACTACAAGAGCTTTCATACACACGTTAGTATTAAAAAATCTCACAGATGGCGCTGTATTAAATAGTATGTATTTATATTTCTGTCTCATTCTTTGCTGGCTTCATCCTACACATTTTTGTATTTGTGTCTCTTACCTGTCGTTTTTTCCGTTGCATCCGGTTTGAAATCACAACGATTCTAAAGAAGTTTTCATTTCAAAAAAAATGATTAAGAAAGTATCTAATTTTCCTCTTGCAACACCATTAAAGGAAGCGGAAATGAACGCCCGAAGGCGTCCGTGTGATCGCGGTAAAGTCGGACCGTCGCTAATGTACCCGGGAAACGGATTATTATGATTTATACCCCTTCGCTTGATATCTGTTATCGATATTCGTGGTTTTCGCACGATCCTCTACGAATTTAAATAAAATATCGATTCGACCCAGTCTTTTTTCGACAAAGCGTTTCTGAAAATTAGCTCATTTAATGACCTAAGGAGTGTTAGTATTCTGATATGATATCTTCTGATGTATAATTTTTTTCTTTCTCTTTTTTGCTTAGAGGGGTGGATGAGCTCACAGCCCACCTGGTTGTTAAGTGGTTACTGAAGCCCATAGACATCTACAATGTGAATGCGCCTGTAAAGTAGCTTCCTTAAATTAAAAATATATATCTATATTTTACAATTATATTAAACTCATTCATCATTTCTCATTTCATTAACTGAAGGTACATTTCCTGATAAATTGAAAATCTCAATAGTGAAACCTATATACAAAAAAGGACATAAGGAATGCATCAATAACTACCGACCGATTACTTTAATACCTATACTTGCAAAAATATTCGAAAAAATCATGCATTCTAGACTCACAACTTTTCTTAATAAATCTGAAGTTATAAAATCTGAACAACACGGTTTTCAAAAAGGCAAATCTACTACACTAGCAGCTTTTAAACTCATTAGTAAAATTACTGAAAATGTAGACAGAAAAATACCCACGGTTGGAGTTTTCTTTGACATGACCAAAGCCTTTGACTTTGTTGACCATAACATTCTTCTACGGAAGTGTAATAATTATGGCATTAGAGGGATAGCTGAAAAATGGCTTAGTAGTTATCTAAGCAACAGACAACAATATGTTGAAATTAGGGATATTGATAATAACAATGAAGAAGTGGCTTTTAAATCTTCATTAGCGTATAATAAAGTAGGTGTCCCACAAGGGAGCATTTTAGGACCGCTACTCTTTATCATTTATATAAATGATCTCCCAGAACACATACATTACCCATGCAGCTTATTTGCTGATGATATAGCCGTTGTAATCACCAAAGATGCCACACTAGATTTAAATGATGAGATAAATGCTACTGTTAGTAAGGTCATAGATTGGATGAATAAGAATAACTTAAAAGCTAATTTAGACAAAACGAGATATATACAATTCTATAATAGACACAAATTTATTAATAACTTAAATATAACTTATAATAATAACACACTAAATGAATGTAATAGCATAACATTTTTAGGATTAAATGTGGATAATCAATGTAGCTGGAATCTTCACATAGATATTACTTGTAGTAAAATTAATCGATTCTCATATGCACTTTGGCGACTTACAAAAATATGTAATTTAAAAACTGCATTACAGGCCTATCATGGATATGTCGCCTCAAATATCAGATACTGTATACCCCTCTGGGGAAATTCTAGTCACATAAATAGAGTGTTCATTGCACAAAAGCAATGTGTTCGTGCCATGTGCAATATTCATCCTCTGACTTCTTGTAAACCATTCTTCCAAAAACATAATATTTTAACTGTACCATCCATATATATACAAGAATGTTGTTTGTTTGTTAAAAAGCACCCACAATTATATAAATCGTGTGGCGAGTACTGTCAATTTAATACAAGATACCCTACTAAACTAATGTTACCAAGTATAAATACTCGTTACTACCATACAAACTGTTATCCTATGACTATCAGAATATTTAATAAGATACCAAACAGCATAAGAGATCTTCCACTAACTCAATTTAAAAGAAAATTATATTTATGGCTAATAGACAAGGCTTATTATAGTGTGCAAGAATTTTTAAATGATAAGTGTTGTACATAATAAAATATTAGAATAAGAAGTGATAGAATGTAAAAATAGATAGATTTAGTAAATTTTGTGTTATAATTAATATAAAAATAAATTAAATTTTCGCATGCCTAAACAGGCGAAATATATGAAGCTATGTCCTATATCTTGTAAACTATATTTCTGGCGAATAAAGATTTTCTTTCTTTCTTTCTTCTTTCATTAAATAGGCATGCTTATTTGTGCAATAGGCGGTCTCATCTTTGAAAGCGGTTTATTACAGACAACCAGACTACAAGTTAAAATAATAACAAAACGGTAATGGTACCTCGTTATGGAGTATCGTAAGCCCTTACGAGTGGATACCAACAACCTGTATAGTTTTGCTGCAAAGTTTTTGGCTTGAAGAACGGTATAGCCACTTTTGACATTTTCAAGGTGATTGATGACATTTGCTTTATTATATTTACGGCTCTAGTAGCCATATTACATCAGACGAACCCTACGAACACCAATCTAGGCATTAAAAAGTAAAATAAATAAATAAAGATGTGTGGTGTCTTGGCACACCGGATAGGAACGAAGTTCCTTATTATAAAAATAATAATTTTAAGTTCTATTCGAGGTATAAAGATAATAAAACTCGAGGTTTCGCAACAACCCACGGTCATTCGGTAACGTGCGAACTTATTGTGGTACACTTCATTCACGGTTGTTTGCATAAGAGTTAGTGTATTGCACAAACGAACGCTCTGAGATCGTGGTCAATTAATGATAAAAAAAATATGATATTTTTTGTACGTTATTACAAAGTTAAGTCGTACACTGTGTGCATTACTAATAAAAATCTTACGTTACGGACGTTTTTTTTTCCGGTCAGGGTGCCCCTCCGCATCGTCCCTTAAGGAACTTCGTTCCAAAAAACCTATCAATTTATTCTACGGAAGATAAGGGAATTTCTCTTTAATACGAAAATAAATTCTTAGGCGTCGGATAAAGGGCGTGTGTAGGTCGATGTTCACCTATAACTAATGCTCTGAATTCTTAACGTTCACGGTTTGGCATTTAAGGTCTCTTCAGCGTATACAGTGCTCGCTCCGGGCATTTCAATATTGCAATAATTGTTACGTTATTCTCTTGCAAAAACTAATATTTTAAAAAAAATATATTAAAAAAAAGCAATATTTAAAAAAAAAAAAAAGACATGCCCGCTGAGTTTCTTGCCAGTTCTTCTCAGGACGGAGGCTAGTTTTTGTGAATTGGCGGTAGTTCTTTTTGACGTTCAACAAGTATGTATGTACTTCACTGAAGATGTACTTTCATTTACGTTGAATAAAAAAATTTGACTTAGAATTTTTTTTGACTTTGACTTTGTCTTTGACTTTAAATCATAGACCTATTATATACTTCAGTGCTTTAAATACATTCATTTCGTAGGTATCAATAACTGACGCCAGCGAAATAAAGATTAATTTTTTTATTCTCGTCCGGAGTATACGTTCTTAGCTTATTACTAAGAATGATTTTTGCTACGATCCAAGGGCCCCAGCATCGATGGTGTCGCTAATGGTGACGTTAATGAAATCAGCATTAATCACATAGGAAATTATTATATATAATATATATATAGAATTTTGTTCGGGTATTGTATAATCAAACCTCCCGCCTATCCAGTCGTGTTTCTCGTGTCTGAGGGTCGTGACCACCTCCACCCCAGTCTCCGGCTGCATGGAGGAAACCGTGGACCGTGGATGATCAGACCAACGGATTAAGCTACGCCCTCGCGTACTTCTTCAATTTGTCAGTTTTTCAAAATTGTCTTCTATAGTGAGGGGTAGGTCTCAGGGGTATTTTTATTCAATAAAACTATGGGCTATTCATCAATATCAAATTTCGAATTCTAACCTTATTATATACACAAACAATTTTCGATTTAAAACGATAATTACAATAAGACGCGGATGCATGATACTCACACTCAAAACGGAAACGCCCGGAACATAGATTATACACTTCTCTGTCAAAAGACGGACATAGATACTAAAAACTATATATAACGAAAGGCCGCGAGTGTGACGTACAGGTCGGTTTGCTATACTTCCTTTTTTCCGATCAAACCGGCTCAAATCAGAAGTGTTGCTAACACTGTCCCTAGCAAGAGCATTGCTTCGCAGAATCTACCACCGGATCGGAAACGCGACCCACTGAGAATGTCCGGCGAGAAACTCAATGGTCTCGTCTTTCCAAACAACGTGTCTAAAGTACTCCAGGATTCGCTTGAAGCAGATACTAGGAGGCCTTGTTTTAATTTTTAACGTCTTGAGTGTAGCTAGCTTGTTATTAAAATTAATATTTGAACCGAATTCCTATGCGAGAAAGCTAGTTCCTAAATGGAACGTAATAATTACGAGTAATATTCAAGTTTAATATTTGAAGCACTCCGGGGCTTTGTTTTATCGTTCAAGCAAAGTAACTTAATAAACTTACCTCGTTCATGCGTTGTCTATTCGTTTACGAAAATATTTATAGAGCTCAAAACGTTTAGACCCTTCTTGTTTTATTTAAAACTAGCGACCCGCCCTCGCTTCGCTTCGGAAACATTAAAACACACATGAAAAAAAAAAAAAAGGTAGCCTATGTTCATCAGGGACAATGTCGGCTTCTAATGGAAAAATAATTTTTCAAATCGGTCCAGTAGTTTCGGAGCCTATTCGAAACAAACAAACAAACAAATCTTTCCTCTTTATAATATTAGTATAGATTAGTATAGACTAGCCGTACTCGCCCACTTTGCTGGGCTTTTAAAATTAACATTATTCTATATTGTCATTATTATTAGGGAGTCCAACATTAGCCTACCCATTAAGTACATGTATTTTCTACATGGATACCAAGTTTCAAGTCAATCGGATGCATGGTTCAGTAGGTATAACGGAACATCCGTAAAAACCACTGTGGATTTATATATTAGTATAGATTAAATATCTTCATTATAGTATCGAAAACGTTTCGGATATTCAGCAACGCTTGCTCCTACTGCAACTTTTATTGCTATATGATGCTAATTGTTTTTTTCGGATAAGGAGCCGAATTTCATCCGAAGTGTCCGCGGCTATGGGGTACTTGGGGTGTGTAGGACTAAGGATGTTTTTAGGGCCCTATTCACCAAACGAATGCCCTCGCACTCTCTCACCTGACATCCGATCTTCTTCTTTTTTTTATTGCTTAGTTGGGTGGACGAGCTCACAGCCCACCTGGTGTTGAGTGGTTACTGGAGCCTATAGACATCTACAACGTAAATGCGCCACCCGCATTGAGACATAAGTTCTAAAGTCTCAAGTATAGTTACAACGGCTGCCACACTCTTCAAACCGAAACACATTACTGCTTCACGGCAGAAATAGGCAGGGTGGTGGTACCTACTCGCGCGGACTCACAAGAGGTACTACCGCCAGTAGCAGATCTCCGCCCGGGGTCAGAACCCGATCACAGTATAGGGGTTCCCGCGGTCAACACTACAATCAGTCATGGGGCCACCCCTAGGACGTCGACTGTCGTAGGGCGGGCGTCCTACGATGCCTGAACCCACGCTATTTGACATTTGTCGGGCGCCGATCAAATGCCATAGTGTGCGATGTAAAAAATTTATCGTCATGTACCGTATTAACGAGTGGCAGAGTCGCTTTTTGAATGGATCTTGTAAAAACAAAAACCTTTTATTATTTATTTGCTTTCATGATTAAGTTTCATTTCTAATTTATCGTAACTCAAGTTTTTTTTTTTTTCTGTAGTAAATAAAAAGTTTATAGGTAATAACGTTCTAGGGCTTACGTCTTGTGGTAATTTTTACTTGGAATAAACTTTTTCATTTTGAAGCCGCGTGGAATGATTCAATTGTGTTTGCTCTAATAGGTACGGTCTGGGATGCCCTTGACATTTTTTTAATGAATATCAAAAAAGCCGTCTAGTATTTCGGCCTATTGTAAGCGGTTTTGTTTTTTACTTTTTTATTGCTTAGATTAGTAAGTGCGCTCACGGCCCTCCTGGTTTTAAGTGATTACCGGAGCTCATAGACTAAAACAACGTAAATCCCGTCACTCACCTTGAGATAAGACTTTTAAGGTCACTGTATTTACAATACAACTGTTGTGAACCTCTTTGCTATTTTGATAACTAATGTAGTTTTTATATACTTCACTTTTGACGTTTGTCTTCATATTACCCATTTCTTTCTGTTTTCTTAATTTTGTGTTTTTATTAAAAAATAATCATTCTCAACTTGTTTCATCGTTTATCATTTTACAGAGATTTGTTGAGTTTGTTCATTTCATTTTGGTCCTTCGAGCCGGATCTGAACCAGCGTACCTATTTTTCATTACGTAGCTTTAGTTATTCGTTCATTTCGTAGTATTTGTTTTAATTTTCACTGCTTTATTTCATTTTTGTTTCTCGCTTAATGATCACCCGCAGTAAAAGTAAAATCATGCCGACAAACCCTGCGACTAGTACTGGTGTGCAAGTTAATATTATACAACCTAGTACTTCCCAACATGTANGACCTTGGTTTGCATAACCAGTTTGTGCTTTTCTGCACGAGGGGGAGGATGTTGTGAACCTCTTTGCTATTTTGATAACTAATGTAGTTTTTATATACTTCACTTTTGACGTTTGTCTTCATATTACCCATTTCTTTCTGTTTTCTTAATTTTGTGTTTTTATTAAAAAATAATCATTCTCAACTTGTTTCATCGTTTATCATTTTACAGAGATTTGTTGAGTTTGTTCATTTCAACAACAGCTGCCCCACCCTTCGAACCGAAACGCATTACTGCTTCACGGTAAAAATGGGCAGGGTGGTGGTACCTGCCCTATCACAAAATTTAACTTATTTCTGCATTAAGGCAATCAGTTTGCAGTGCAATTTAGTTGCTATTCTAATGCGTACTTCTAACTGTATTTAGTTAAAAAAGTGGCTATAATAACGTTATGTTACAGGATTGAGTAGCTAGCCAATTAATACAATAGACGCAGTCTGTCTAGAAAAAAAAAACACGTGTGGCACTTGGGGACTGTCACGGTAAAGCTATTGCATAGCATTTTTTTATCAACTTATGCAATTATAATTAGACAATAATAATTTAATATTAAAATAATAATAAAATAAGACCACGCTATATTTATAAACATTAACTAAAGCAAAACATTAACTGTCCCCTTCACACTCATAAGCTAGACCGCGCGAGAGAGAGATGGGCAGACTTTTCATGATGCGCATGCAGTGCGACGTCACGCCGCGCGCTTATTCACAAACACTACATAAGCGCAACGTGTGAATGTGTTGAACGCGAGCTACATGGTAGGCGGAGAGGTGTTAGGTTGTTTTCGTTACGGAATTTCTTGATTCGGTCGCGGCGCTCAAAGCCCGCGATAAAATCTATGCAATAGCTTAAAACGCGTTAGCTTATTGATGCTTTCGCTCCGAAATCGGAATTATTCAGCCGCTTCTGTGAGTAAAACGATCTCTGGATTAATTACCCAAGTCATTGACTCGCGCGTCGATGCGCGAAGAATGCTCGTCGCGGTCGTGTGTGCGTTAAACGAGGGTAGATTATCATCATAAAATCCAATTGCGTAGGCGTTAATAAATTTAAGTGAGTAACTTTGTGTGTCTACGCGGCAATAGCATCACGCGCTCCCCGTGGATGTTGTAAGCCAAGGTATTCACCGAAGAATAGGCATCAGTGTGCTTAGTGCGAGTTTTTTAACCTTCTCGATTGCGTAAAAGTTAGCTCATATTTGTATGGAATGGGTTCGTTTGCGTGCGTTTGCTGCTAGGGGCGCTGTTCTAACTGCATACAAAATTAGCTTAACTTTTACGCTATCGAGAACGTTCAGAAACTCGCACTAAGCACACAGTGTTCTCTAACTATTATACCAGCCTATATTCAAGTCGCCGTGGCCTAAATGATAAGACGCCCGTGAATTCGTATCGAGCGCGGCGTCAATGCGCGTGTTCGAATCCCGCGGGCAGGTTTTTTTTATTGCTTTGACGGGTAGACGATCTCACACCACCACCTGGTTGTTACTGGTTACTGGAGCCCATAAACATCTACAACGTAAATGCCCCACCCATCTTGAGATATAAGTTCTAAGATCTCAGTATAGTTACAACGGCTGCCCCACCCTTCAAACCGAAACACGCTACTGCTTCACGGCAGAAATAGGCAGGGCGGTGGTACCTACCCGTGCGGACTCACAAAAGGTCCTAACACCAGTAATTACACAAATTATAATTTTGCGTGTTTCATTTTTATTACACGATGTTATTCCTTTACCGTGGAAGTCAATCGTGAACATTTGTTAAGTACGTATTTCATTAGAAAAATTGGTACCCGCCTGAGGGATTCGAACACCGTTGCATCGCTAGATACGAATGCACCGGACGTCTTATCCTTTAGGCCACGACGACTTCATTCACGTGTAAGGAAAAACACTCAATTCCCAAACTTTAATAATAGTTACGCGAACGAAACATTTGTTCTAAAAGTAAATGATCTAAAACAGGCGCTCTTTATCAGAAGAATCGATATCACCTAAACAGCTCAAGATAGACCGACTAGTGATGTTCTGTATCGTGAATTTAAGCTTTGATGTTTTATTTTTTTCGTCACTTAACTGATTATGTTAATATTTAAAATATCATCAGGTTAACAGATCGGTGAAGGATGATCTCTCTTCGGCTTTACTTAAATTACTCTAATTAAATTACCGGACATCACAGACATCACCTTCAGACAGAGTTTTAACTCTAATCTATAAAACTTTCCTACCTGCCTATCTTTCTTCAGAGTGTAACAATACCTCACAATTACACATACAATTGTCTTGTTCGTATATGTGAGTGTCGTTCGCAAACATCTGACTTCGAAGCTCACGACGCTTTTGAACGCATGCGCCTGTTGCGATTGTTAAAGCTTTTTGTAATCTTTAATATACTGTTACGCTCTGGGGTTCGGGATAGATAAAATTGCACTGAAGTATAAATTAAAACTGTATTGAACATTTAGAACACAAAACACTTCACAAAAACCTAAAAATTCTCAATTCGCTTCTTCCGCTTCGCTTCAGGTGGTCCGTTCGCTGTTTCGCTTCTAGTAGTTCCGATTACTAACTGGCTGTGTGCCATCTCTGCAACGCTTGTATAGCCGATACCATATCCCTAGAGTTGTCGAGAATATTCCACAGATTTCGAGTATTGTAGTTCCGCTATCTGACAATAGATGGCGTTGTACTTCTCGAGCCCTCTAGATGCTACTAGATCCTTCGATATTCGTTCGACTATTCGGCGATACTCTTACCGACGTAACAATACCTATGTACACAGCTTATGTCTTCTGTTTCAAGATTTTCTCTGGCTTTTGTTTGAACTATGCTTCTATTTATTCCTCTTGACCATCTGCACTATACGTATAAGTATTGTGTAATCAATTGCTGTGTGCGAAATTCGACGTAGTCAATACGATAGCAAACCTGAATCATCGCCTTGAATAGAGCTCCAACGAATGACCCATAAAGAAATTCCTGGTGGCCCAGATGTCTTTTGACTTTCAACAAAATAAGTTGGCGAGCACGGGCTCAACCAGGCTTGGCTAACAGCCTTCCGAGCGCCTGCGAACCCCTAACAGCTTAAGGGCTGCCTGCTGCTTCGCGAATGAATTTACTACCGGTTTTTTTTATCTTTGCCGATATGTGATTCACCTTAAAAAGCGAACCCACTGATCCACGTCACTAAAACGAACAATGACTATACAAAATCGCCATCTATTGTTGACATTATCAGTCCGAAGCACTCGTGATCTCCTTACACTGCGACGCTGAACTTCGTTTAGATAAAACGTAGATTAAGCTCCTTGTGTTTATAGAAGTATGGTTTGTTATTTGTTGTACGTATTCGCGGGATATTTTACTCCGATCATATAAAAGTCAAACAGTCCATCTCAACAACAACTATAATGTGTACAATATTAAAATATAAACCATAAGTAAAGTAAGCAACGCTAGGCACTAGAACATACAAATTAAAACTAAAATTACGTTTTTACATACAACTCAAATCGACGCGCGCGAATTTTGTTGCATGACGTCACGGGACACCTGCGCGTTCGGGAACTCCGATCGCGTCCGATGACGCCCGAGTGCGACCGAACGTTGCACGCTACAGAAGCGATATTCTTTTCAGAATTCTCCGTGTTTTGATGTGCATGTATGTTTAGGCTACGCATGCATATGTGAATAATATAATGTATAGGTATATAATGCGTTCGAGACGTTTGCGAAGCCGCAAATAAAATCTAATAAAGTCTAATTTTAAACAACTACTAGCAGACCTAGCCACATGTTTGCTGTGACTAAGGTTTTTGTTTCTAAATAACACGTGGCCGGCTATGCTAATACCAAAAATTAACAAAGAACAATTGGATTTCACTGTATTGCGTTTACTACGAAATAAATTTCACTTATACTTTAGCCTCGGCAACACGTGGTGCTTGTGCCATTAAATTGTAGCATAAGTGAAAAAGGGGATGGCCCATTTTAGGCCCAAAGCGGACAATAGATTATAGAAAAAATACTTAGTGCATTAATTTTGTCATAAATAAATATGCATTTACTTTCTTGCAAATAAGCGCCACTATAGTTTACAATAAGTAGTTTAAAAAAAGTAACTCTATTGAAAAAACAAGGATTTTTATTTTTGCGGGAAAAATATTGCCAGCTTCAAATCCTTTTACGTATGAAGTAAATATTTTGAGTATATAAATAAAACATATAAATAAATCATTTTAAGTATTATCATTAATCAAACGATTTTAATGGATTTTATGCACATAAAATAACATCGAAGACATACCCATTGGACTTTAACTTGTAACTATACTTGAGACCTTAGAACTTATATCTCAAGGTGGGTGGCGCATTTACGTTGTAGATGTATGTGGGCTCGAGTAACCACTTAGCAACACCAGGGTGGCTGTGAGCTCGCCCACCCATCTAAGCAATAAAAAAAACTTTACTAGTATTGTTATTTAAATATGTACAACTAAAACAAAAACATAAAAAATAATGTGTACTCGTAAAAAAAAGATTAAGATATAAATCAATTATCGGTTATTTAAAAAAATAATCGATATATGAATTTCATGTAATTATTTTTCTTTATACTGACAACACTGAATTTAATCTGACTGACTGACACTTCGCTTGCTGCTTGTGGTGTTGTGCTTGCGTACAAAATGGATGTGTTTTGATTTTTCTTCGATTTATTTTACTTTTATCAATAACGTTTCATACTACGACTAAAAAACATTGTGTGAATTGTGGTTTTACCCTGACCGAGATTTAAAACCGTGTATATGCTCTCCTTTGCTATTTTTAGATGATACTAATTGTGTATGAAGATGAAGAAAATATAGATATTTAAAGAATTAAGTGTGTTTTTATACCCTATTGGATAAAAATACATTAGGAACATCTTAAACATTAAGAAAAGAAAAGTTCTTGAAGTATCTCACAATCCGACACTTATTTATATAGAAAATTAACCTCAAAACGAGTTTTTATTTTTATTATATTTTTTATAATAGTGGCGTCAATTTCAATATATTTTTTAGATATCCAATACATTTAAGAATTTGAATCAGTACATTTTTATAGTAATATTTGATGTCCATCTTGGGCCTAGCACACTATGGAGAGTGGGCAATCCCCTTTGTATTTTTAACAAAGCGCCATCTATGAGATATAAATGTCAGACAGTATTACAATTGTCTGCTTAGCTTAAAACTAATTTAAGGCGCTATCAGTTTTAGACTTATGACACTTCGATAAAGCGGCACGACACGAGAACCTTCTCATCGTGGCCGCCGGTGACTACATTCCCGATCCTGCGGGAAGAATGAAAAGCAGTCGACGTCGCCCCAAACACGTCATCTCGGATCCTCCCGATCCACTAACTGTGCTTTTAGATACCTCAAGCACCGGTCACCGTTCTCGTCGAACCCGTCGCTTGCGACGAAGGGCTCGACGAGTAAATTAACCCTCAGACACAGCCCACTGAGTTTCTCGCCGGATCTTCTCAGTGGTTCGCGTTTCCGATCCGGTGGTAGATTCTGCGAAGCACGGCTCTTGCTAGGGTTCGTGTTAGCAACGTCGTCAGGTTTGAGCCTCGTGAACTCACCTACTAGTTTAGGTTACGCTGGAATAGCCAACATAAGAAATCATTTTATTGGTAATTAATAAATATTGCGACCATTAGGTAATCCAAATAAAAACCATCCTATGGCGTAAGTTGGAACAAAACACATATAAAAACAAAAGTTGAAATCGCTTCAGTAGATTAGGTGTCCATCGCGGACAAACAACGAGACACGTAATTTATCTATATATTAATACGTGAAGCAAAAACTTTGTATCCCTTTTTACGTAAATTGCGCGGACGGAGGAGTATGAAATTTTCTACATTTATAGAGAAAATAGAGAAGAAGTGCACAATGCTAATATTTTTTTGAAATAATGCATAAAATATACATTAAATCAGTAAAGAAAACATTACACACACTACAGACCATGTATTTGACGCACACACGCATGCATACTATTTATTGTCAAACTTTTGTTCTTGACGTCTGTTGTCAAATTGAGAATAGATTAAATATTGTTTGTCTTTATTAATATTTTTTATAGTGTAGTCTTGGCGAAATTTGTGATTATAGAAGTATAAAATACAATCATAATAGTGTACAAACTTACAATTCCAATTAATTNACCATGTATTTGACGCACACACGCATGCATACTATTTATTGTCAAACTTTTGTTCTTGACGTCTGTTGTCAAATTGAGAATAGATTAAATATTGTTTGTCTTTATTAATATTTTTTATAGTGTAGTCTTGGCGAAATTTGTGATTATAGAAGTATAAAATACAATCATAATAGTGTACAAACTTACAATTCCAATTAATTATAGTCGATTTCTAGTATATATTAAAAGATATACCATAAATATACATATGTGGGTTTAATCTAACCAAACATAGTCAAGTCTTGAGCTCATTAACTTTAGCTCATTATATAACACTTTTTTTTATTGTTTTTTTTTTTTTTTTTTTTTATATATATTTATTTTATTTATTTATTTATGTACACACAGAAAAGAGGACATAGTACAGAGTAATAGGAAAATTATGTACAAAGGCACTGCTTATTTCTTTAAGAAATCTCTTCCAGCAGACCCGCGAGAGGATTATGAGAATAATAATAAAAAGTGATGAGTGTGTGTAGAACAAATAACACATAACTAAATAACACATACATTTTTTATTGGTTATCGATGAATATAAATAAAGACTGTACTGTAATGCCATTGTTAACAACAACGTAAGCAACGCATAGTTTTAATTATAACTTTAGTCAATAATAAACTAAGAACTTCGTTATTAAGAGGTCCAATGGGGGAAAACACAGCTAGAAACTATTAACAGAAAACCCAATGGATTGAACTCTTAAGACAACTTGAAAACTTGTGCAAATGTGTTTTACTATGGAAAGATTTATATACGGGTGACCAGTGAGAATTCCCAAACTGATAAACTTTATAGACTTGTTAATAAGTTAGAAAATTTGATATGTAATTTACTTAACTTTTTTTTTGTTCATATCAATATTGTACTTTGTAATTTGATTTAGGTTACGTGTGTCTGTAATACAATTGAGTTGGGACTGACCTCTGGTCTGAAGGTGGGCGTTGACATTGTTATTGTTATGATAACATGATGACTGTGAGCTAGTCCATACATTTATAACTATACAAAAGAATAAGGATATTAAGTCGAGTACCATAACATAAAATATATACATATTGTTACGCCGATAAGAGTGACGCCATCTATCGCCGAATAGTCGAACGAATACCGAAGGATCTAGTAGCACCTAGAACGCTCGAGAAGTACAACGACATCTATTGTCAGATCGTGGAAACACACAATACTAGACTTTTGTTGAAAATTCTCGACGATTATAGGGATTTCGTCTCGACTATAAAAGCGTTGCAGAGATTGCCCGCAGTTAGTAATCGGAACTACTCGAAGCGAAACAGCGAACGGATCACCTGAAGCGAAGCGGAAGAAGCGAATTGAGAATTTTGAAGTGTTTGTGAGTGTTTTATGTGTTCTAAGTGCTAATATAATGTTAACTTGTACTTTGGTAGATTGTTTTATTTATCGCGAACCCCAGCTTGTAACAACACCCTACACGCGGAACGTAAATAACACATTCGTCACAGTAAAACTTCAATAATTAACAAGTTCCAAATGAACTTTTCCGTTTTTAATTTTAACAATCCTAATTTAAAGTTACGATGTTGGTAGATTTTTTTATCTTTTATTGCATAGATGGTTGGACGAAATCACCCACCTTGAGATATGAGTTCTAAGATCTCAGTATAGTTACAACGGCTGCCCCACCCTTCAAACCGAAACGCATTACTGCTTCACGGCAGAAATAGGCAGGATGGTGGTACCTACCCGTGCGGACTAACAAGAAGTCCTACCACCAGTAATTACGCAAATTATAATTTAAATTAAAACTAAAACTTACATTGTAGCTATATTAACGTCACGTGTCATTTCGTGGAAGTAAATATTTAAACATTTTCATTGGAACGGCCAAAATACACGCACGAGTGCCCGCACTACCTGAGTCGGTAATGCAGTAGTTAGCAGCGTGGACTGCTGCGCCGGGGGTGGTGGGTTCGATTTCGACATCGGGTTAACATTGTATAATAAACCGGTTTGTTTGCTCTTTGTCTGGCTGTTTAAATTACATACCCGATCCTGTGGACCGAATGGTAAACAGTCGACACCGCCCTAACCACGTCATTACGGATCCTCCCGATCCATTAACGGTGCTTTTAGGTACATTAAGCACCGGTCACGATTTTCGTCGAACCCGTCGCTAGCGACGAAGGGCTCGACGAGCGAATTAACCCACAGAAACAGCCTACTGAGTTTCTCGCCGGATTTTCTCAGTGGGTCGCGTTTCCGATCTGGTGGTAGATTCTGCGAAGCACTGCTCTTGCTAGGGCCAGTGTTAGCAACACTCCAGTTAGAGCCCCGTGAGCTCACCTACACGTCAAGGTGAAGATGAAATAGCTACTCAAGAGTATCAGCATAGGTAGGGAAAAAAAATTGCTATTATGTATATGTTTAAACATGCATAAGTGTACTTATCAGTAATCGGTACCCATAGCACAGGGAATACTAAATTGGGGGCGAATGACCGTGCGTGAATTGTTCCAAGTTATTATTATTATTATTAGTTATTGTTATTATATGCAGGGCACAACTTTAGTGCTCAGTACTCGCTGAATTTTCGGAAAGTTGTATTATTACACAATCACAAAATTTAAATTTAATAAGAAAAATTTGCACCTTGTAATAAAATTCGCCTGAAAAAGTACTTTGATGGTTTGATATTTAATAACGAAAGCTTCAGATCGTTTCGTTTTGTATTTAAAAGATAAATTCTCTACAATATCACACAAGTGTCAATGGTTTTGCTCGCTCGCACACCGGATATTGAGGCCCGGCTCGGTTGTCGTTTGAATTTAGAACAAAAGGAACACAGGCGCCCCCTGACGATATTGAACGAAAACTAAAAGGGAGGAGAGGGTATTCTGTGAGCTTTCGATAATTCATTTACGTCACGTTTACAAATTGGTCGTTTGGCGATAAATAATTGCAAAGTTAGACGCCGTCATCGACTGTGAGCGTCTTCCTAAGCCTATACGTAAAAACTGCAAAACTTTAACAAAGTTTTTTTTTTATTGCCTTTGTAAGCAGACGAGCATACGGCCCGCCTGATGGTAAGTGGTCACCGTCGCTCATGGACGTCAGCAATGCCAGGGGCTGAGCCAAGCCGCTGCCTACATAATACACCAAACGTACACAAAATCAAATAACAGATTTTAAATGTAGTAAAAGTCAATTAAAAAATCAGTCTTCGTCGTGGCCTTCGGGTTAAGACGCGTTTGTTAAGCACGTATTTCATTAGGTGAACTGGTTATCTATCTAAGGAATTCGATACGAATGCACCGGACATTTCAATATCCTTTTGATCACGGCGAATTAAAATTTAGTATGATCGTTTGTCTACAATAGCAATCTATCTTCTATTTATATATACATATAAAAAGGAAATGCTGTTCGTTAGTCTCGCTAAAACTCGAGAACGGCTGGACCGATTTGGCTAATTTTGGTCTTGAATTATTTGTGGAAGTCCAGAGAAGGTTTAAAAGGTAAATAAATATGTAAAATGCTCGGAATTAAATAATTTTTGTTTTTCCTTTGATGTGTCTCCCGTCGGACGGATTCCTTTTGTTTGTTTTAAGTTTATTTTATATAAAAGTTTAGGTATTTTATTTATCGATTGAGGCACTACGAAGTCTGCCGGGTCAGCTAGTAAAAAATAAAATTCAACTGATTTCTCTAGTGGTAGGACCTCTTGTGAGTCCGCCCGGGTAGGTACCACCACCCTGCCTATTTCTGCCGTGAAGCAGTAATGCGTTTCGGCTTGGAGGGTGGGGCAGCCGTTGTAACTATACTTGAGACCTTAGAACTTAAATTTCAAGGTGGGTGGCGCATTTACGTTGTACATGTCTATGGGTTCCGATAACCACTTAACACCAGGTGGACTGTGAGCTCGTCCACTCATCTACGCAACAACAAAAAATTTCCATAAAATGCCCGGTAGCTAGATTAAATAAAGTATATGGAATTTGAGAATAAGTCCTCGAGCAAGGTGTGCACGGGCGACATATCGTAATAAATTTATAGTCACTTTTCGTGTGAAGGTATCTTGTGCTATTCCACGTTTATTTTTTATTTTTTTATTGCTTAGATGTGTGGATGAGCTCACAGCCCACCTGATGTTAAGTGGTTACTGGAGCCCATAGATATGTACAACGTAAATGCGCCACACACCTTGAGATATAGTTCTAAGGTCTCAGTATAGTCACAACGGCTGCCCTGCCCTTCAAACCGAAACGCATTACTGCTTCACGGCAGAAATAGGCGGGGCGGTGGTACCTACCCGTGCGGACTCACAAGAGGTCCTACCACCAGTAAGGTCTTTCGAAAGAAAGGTGTTTATATTTCATCGTAGTACTATTTTGATGTTGCCAAATCTAGTTTTTTTTTAGGCAAACTACAATAGCTGTATTTGAATGTTGTTGGGATTCGTTGATGCCTAAGGGCAGAGAGCTCAGATACGGAGAGGGCAGCTCTATATTGTATGCTATTCTTTATAATTTTCATTACTAACACTTTATGGTATTAGAGAAAGAGAGAGAGAGCGAGCGAAAGAGAGAGAGAGAGCGAGCGAAAGAGAGAGAGAGAGCGAGCGAAAGAGAGAGAGAGAGCGAGCGAAAGAGAGAGAGAGAGCGAGCGAAAGAGAGAGAGAGAGAGAGAGAGAAACTAAGGTAGAGAGAAAGAGAGAGTATGGTTTACTGCACACCGAAACCAAATCAACATTAAAAACAACAGTGTCCTTAGTACGAGTTTTTTAACGTTCTCGATAGCGTAAAAGTTAGCTGATTAAGAAATTCGCACTAAGCACACTAATGTTAATTTATATAATAGGCGGTATATTGGTATTGTCTTTTAGCGGTAGGCAGCGGCTTGGCTCTTCCCTTGGCATTGCTGAAGTCCATGGGCGACGGTAACCACTCACCATCAGGTGGGCCGTATGCTCGTCTGCCTACAAAGGCAATAAAAAAAAAAAAAAACCCTAAAAGACAACGCTTCCAGACAACCGTTTCTATGTAGATAATGAAAAAGTTACGATAATACATTGTGGTTTATTAATATTAACAATATTAAAATAGTGATCTATCAAAATAGATTAATATTTTAAGCACAATATTAAATAAAGAAAAATTAATACACAAAAAATATAAAAAAAAGTATTGCTATATTACACAACATGTAACATTAAATCACTTGCATACTATATTAATATATTTAAACACTGACATTGTTTTTTTTTATTGCTTAGATGGGTGGGCGAGCTCACAGCCCACCTGACAAACGATAGATCAATGGTTTGTATTAGTTAGCATTAGTCTGAAGTAAACTTTAAAATATTTCTTAAAAATAATTCACACCCTTCCTATCTATATATTAATACGTGAAGCAAAAACTTTGGATCCCTTTTTACGAAAATTTCGCGGACGGAGGAGTATGAAATTTTCCACACTTATAGAGAATGTAGAGAAGAAGTGCGCAATGCTAATATTTTTTTAAAATACAGCATAAAATATACATTAAATCAATAAAGAAAACATTACACACACTACATACCATGTATTTGACGCACACACGCATGCATACTATTTATTGTCAATCTTTTGTTCTTGACGTCTGTTGTCAAATTGAGAATAGATTACATATTGTTTGTCTTTGTTAATATTTTTAATAGTGTAGTCTTGGCAAAGTTTGTGATTATAGAAGTATAAAATACAATCATAATAGTGTACAAATTTACAATTCCAATTAATTATAGTCGAATTTCGACTACTGCAGGACCTCTAGTTTAATCTAATTGACGTTTAGATGATGAAGTATCGTGGAAGAAAGCACATTAATATGTTTTTGCCATGGCGAATGAAGCCTTGAAGCAAACAATTTATGAGATAGAAAATACTTTGTTTTGTACAGCAAAATTGTTTGTTTTGGTTCGATCTGATTATCTTAAGGACCTTAGCCCAATTCATATGAAGGTTAAATAAGGACAAATTTCTTGAAGAATATCTTTCTGATAACAGTATAGTTATAAGTAAGTTATCTGTTAAGTCGTCGTGGCTTAAAAGATAAGACGTCCGGTGCATTCGTGTTGAGCGATGCGCCGGTGTTCGAATCCCAAGCGGGTACCAATTTTTCTGATGAAATACGTACTTAACAAATGTTCACGATTGACTTTCACGGTGAAGGAATAATATCGTGTAATAAAAATCAAATCCGCAAAATTACAATTTCCGTAATTACTGATGGTAGGACCTCTTGTGAGTCCGCACGGGTAGGTGCCACTACCCTACCTGTTTCTGCCGTGAAGCAGTAATGTGTTTCGGTTTGAAGAGTGGGACAGCCGTTGTAACTATACTTGAGACCTCAGAACTGATATCTCAAGGTGGGTGGCGCATTTACGTTGTAGATGTCTATGGACTCCAGTAACCACTTAACACCAGGTAAGCTGTGTGATCGTCCACCTATCTGAGCAATAAAAAAAAGTTACCTGCCATAAAAGCTCATGAACACATGCTTCACTATTATGTGAATGCGGAGGCTATCCAACTCCAAAATAAACATTTGTTCAAGCACAATACCCAAACGCCGTTTAATGAAGCCCGTGACGGCGAAAACTTAAGTATTTGATACATCGGGAATATTACTACTACAACTTAAAAAAAACGTGAGATTAAACCTTGCACTTGAAACATAAAAACATTGCCCTTGTAGGCAGACGAGCATACGGCCCACCTGATGGTGTGTGGTTACCGTCGCCAATGGACTTCAGCAATGCCAGGGGCAGAGCCAAGCCGCTGCCTACCGCTCAATACTCTCCACAAGCCTCGTTTGAAGAAGGACATGTCATAGCGCTCGGGAAACACCGTGGAGGGGAGCTCATTCCGGCCGGATGGTACGTGGCAAAAAAGATCTCTGGAAACGCACTGTGGATTATATATATTGTTGTATTATTTAAGATTTTCTTGATCGTAATTTGGTTTATTTGTTTATTTATTATTATTTCAGCAAAGATGGTGCTTAATATTAATAAATGTATCACTATGTCCTGCTAGTAAAGCCTACAAAAGTATTAGGCATAAGTATAATCTACATAAAAACATTAATCTTAAATTATAATTATTTAACTCTATTCTAGTTTATCATCTAAATTATCTAATGTTAATATTAAATACATTTAAAAACATTTTATTGATTTGGAAGATGAACTACATTTATTGATTACATTTAGTAGTCAATGCATATTATAAAAATCGTCTCTGTCTGCTCGAGGCCATCCTACTGTAGTCATTTAGGGGACCTCCCGCTGTAGTTCTGGTTGTCACGTCATTTATGTGGTTTTGTTTAATTACAAAAGTTTAATTCACAAACAGAAAATAATTGTGTTCAATTCACCCGATTAAACCTTAAGATGTTTTCAACAATAATAAGTTTGTACGCGAAGCGTCTTAGTTGTTATCGTACCGTAGCTTTCAAACAAAAGGAGCCTTGTTCGCGGCGGAAATAGCGTTTCTGGCCTTCTTTGACGTGCCTCAATCTTCCCTATTGACTTACGAAACTAGAACATTCTACGGGTGTTTACGGTGTGTTCCGCGGCTCCAAAGTTGAGTGTTTTCATTTCAGGAAATTAGTTTTAAATTCTGTGTGGTATTGTTGGCATGCAATAGGAGGTTGTTTACTTTATAGTTAGTGTCGAGTTTCTTAGAGCATAGATTATTTTTTACCCTACCTAATCGAGGAGCCTCAAGCCTCGAGAAGGAGCCGCAAGGAGCTATTCCGACATCACCCGACTGGTAGGCGAGCTTGCGGAAGAGATTGTGCTAACATCTGCCCCAGCAAGGACAGTACTGAATCTACCACCAAATCGAAATCGCGACCTACTCAGAAGATCCTGTTGGACGATTTTATTTGAGGGAATAGGGCTCTGGAGGTGAAGGGCTATTTTAAAACACTGACTTCAAGGTTAATATATATTACAAACACTACACTATTACACATTTACAATATTTTATGTTTATTAAGCCCTAGAATGTTTCACTGTCACTCAGATTGTCATCAGAAAACAATCATCTGTTATAACATTTAAATAAACATTCTTAAATTCGAAAACTGTCACTTCACATGTGACAAGTGTTGTCTGCCAGTATTTACACATTCAAACTCCAACAGATCCGGCAAGAAATTCAGTGGGTTATTTATTATCTATGAATTAGCTCGCTGTTAGCAAACTCTCTCAGGTCAAACTCTTGAGCTCACCTTCCCGTTCACACGTAGCTGGAATAGCCCTTTAGACTTATTAGTCTATTCGCTAGTGCGAATACACAGAGGAAAAAAGTAGAATATAATTTGAAGGTAAAACCTCTATGTACTACTATGCTATTATCCCTCACGTGAAGCTAACAGGCATTTTGGTCCGAAGTGTGGAACAATCGTTTCTTCTTGTAATTGATCTAGTCTGCTATCTGCTATTAACCAATAAACATTTAGAAAGAATTGAATGAAATAGTTTAACGATTTGATTAGATATTCGAAAGTATTTTCGCCTTTTCCCGGATCGGACCCTTCTAGACCCTCGTTACAGAGTCACGTTCGAAAAGAATTCAACCCGAATCATTCAAACAACAGGGGGGCTATAGAAAAGTAAACGGCGCACGATGCCAACGAATCAAATGCGTCGATTTGAATCGCGCCGCGAAAACAAACGATTGCATTATTTCAGCACAGGTGCGTAGTCAGATATAATTTGATTTAAACCCTACAGAGTTTCTGTAGCGGCATTTATATATATGGAATCGGGTAACTACTAAAGAAAAAAAGGATTGTGTGGTTTTATAAAACCACGGTAAAAGTGAAACTTTTTTTCACATTATAGACATTTAACTCTGACATACAACATTTACATTAAACACTGACAAAAACAAACAAAATAGCGTGGAGCACTGGCACAAATGAGTAATAGTCTATACACTACACGGTCAGCTGCTGCGAACTATAGGCGCCGCCATATTGACCTTGGCTGCTCTGACGAGCGCCTTTCACTTTATCCCTACTCCGCGGTCCACCGTCACGAGACATGCAATACACAGAAGAAAAAGTTTGAGACGATGTAATAAAAGTTTCGCTTTAAAAAGAGAGATAATGGTAATACTTGAAATTTCGTGTCATGAAATTCCCATTTCATCGATTTTCGAATCACAAAGAGGCTTGTTTTATTGCTTAGATGGGTGGACGAGCTCACAGCCACCTGGTGCTTAGTGCTTACTGGAACCCATAGACATCTACAACGTAAATGCGCCGCCCACCTTGAGATATGAGTTCTACGGTCTCAGTATAGTTACAACGGCTGCCCCAACCTTCAAACCGAAACTCATTACTGCTTCAGGGTGGAAATAGGTAGGACGGTGGTACCTACCCGTGCGGACTCATAAGAGGTCCTACCACCAGCAAAAGGCTCAATAATAATATTAGTTTCATAGATAACTATTATCGTATGAACTAAAGCGAAATATTTGTGGTTGGCTGTCATAGAATACCTACAAATTTTTTGGCAGATGCCTGAATCTCGCTAGCGACATTTTCAATATAAGCTTACATATATACAAGTTCCGAACAACAACATTCGGACCCACATCCTTACGGATCCATCAGATCCAATAATCTTTTCATTAGACGCCTTCAGCTCTAACACTAGGAGCAGGCTTAGGAACCCCGGTAACCGTACTAGTCGAACTCGACAAAGAGGTCGACGTGCAACCTAACCCATGCAATCAGCCCGCTGAGTTTCTCACCGGATCTTCTCAGCGGGTCGCGATTCCGATCCGGTAGTAGATTCATTCGCGAAGCAATTACTCTTGAGTTGTTAGGTCTCCTTCGGAGGCGCTCGGGCAGTTGTTAGCAAATCTCACCCCTCCTGGCTGAGCCTTTACTCGCCCACCTGTCTTGGTGAAACTGGAAAGGCCTTCGGGCCACCATTAATCTTTCAATCATAAAAAAAAAACATTCAGACCATCGGTCTATCGAGCAATATCACCCGCTCGTGGAAGAACTTTCCTATGTATTCACAAATACGTCATTCGTTTCAGCTTCCGCTTTATTTAGATTAGAAGCAGCTATGTTTTCCTTAAACTTCAAATGTTATACCACTTCACAGCCCTCAACCATAAACAATATCACTACATAGTATAAAACAAAGTCGCTTTTACTGTCCCTATCCCTAAATCTCTATGTATGCTTAAATCGTTAAACTACGCAACGGATTTTGATGCGGTTTTTTTTAATGGATAGAGTGATTGAAGAGGAAGGTTTATATGTATAATAACATCCATTAATTAGTGGAGAAATCAATAATAAATTACAGTTTTCGAAACGAAGCGAGGGCGGGTTGCTAGTACTTTATGTGAGAGAACCTAAATACGTCTCTGCATCGAAGGTTCGTAGATTCAATCACTCGGCCGATTTTCCCCGGTGCGTGAGACGATATGTAAAGTCGAAACTTTTCCAATTTGTACAATTACCGTATTTGTTACCTTGATAATAATGTTAACAATCGTTTGTCGACGCGATTAATAAAAAAATACGCTTTTACGAAAAGAAATTCAACAGATGTTTCTTACGATAGTGACCATTGGATTTTTATTACCTACTGTTTAGATGGGTACGACCACTGATCACTTAGCCCGCCTGATGCTAAGTGATCATTGGAGCCCACAGACGTCAATGCCGCTCCCATCCCTGAGACATAAAGTATAATCTCATTTCTTTAGTATAAAGACTGTCCGCTATCGGAAGCATTACTGCATCGCAGCAGATATGGGCAGGGCAGTAATAAATACCCGTATATTTGCCTCTCCTCCGAAGCAATACAAAAAAGAACAGCTGGAATCGATGTCATTATTGAAAACGAATCAAATTCTAAGCTCTATTCTTCCAGTAAAGTCCAGAAGGCTGTTGCTATGCTAAAGAATGAAAGGAGGAGCTCGAACTTGAATGTCTCTGTACATCAGACTGAAGATTTAAATAACATTAGTTGGTTGACAGAAATACTTTTTTTAAGGGATTTATTGACCTGGTAACTAAGACCTTTATTAGGTCATGTCTTATTTTAATTTATATTCTTATTTTTATGAAAAATGATAATATGGAATGAAATGAAGATAATTAATTTGAGACATTAATCAACTGGGATGAAATTACATGAAATGAGATGATATGAGATGAAATATAATCTGAGTAAAATGGTGGTCATTTACTGAGATTTTTTCAGTGGACTTTTTGGAGGATCTCGAGAAGTTACGTCCAGCGGCTTTATTTCATTTTCCCACATTTGTGCATTTTCACAGATATTAAACAGGTAATAAATAGCCGTTATTACACATTTAAACCTGAAGAAACACTAAATAAACAAAATAAAACAAATCACACAATTACACTTCTCGCGTTCCCGCCAAAAAGTCCACAGAAGTAAGTTTTTTTCTTATAAGTTGTTTCTTAATAAGTTGCGTTAATTTTGACTTTCTTCGATCTATCGTCGTCGGATGTAGCTTAAATTATAGTGGCGAGCGGAAGTAAATTAGCCCAATAACTGAGAAGATTGGTTTACGGCAGAAGTAGGAAAAATGCGACACTTATTTGGGTGTACGAGCTCCATACAAGACAAGTGATTACCGAAGTCCGTGGACATCTAAGTACAATGTAAATGCCGCAATCCAACTTGAGACATGACTTGGAAGTTTTTACAGTACAATGGCTGCCTCGGCCTTCAAACTTAAAGACATGGAATTAACGCAGAAATGGGCAGGGCGCTAGTCACAAGACGTGAGGTTACTACACGATGTTATTCCTTCACCGTCGAAGTCAATCGTGAACATTTAAGTACGTATTTCATTAGAAAAATTGGTACCCGCCTGCGGGATTCGTCCACCGGTGCATCGCTAGATACAAATGCACCGGAAGTCTTATCCTTTAGGGCACGACGGTTCAAAAATCAATTGCGGTCTTACAAAATGTCTGTAACAACGCAGATACTTGACCTAGTGTCTCAAGGTATATCTTTTTTTTTTTTTCCCTACCTAAGCTGATAGCCTTGAGAGACTATTTCTGCGTAACCTTAACTAGTAGGTGAGCTCACGGGGCTCAAACCTGATGACGTTGCTAACACGAACCCTAGCAAGAGCCGTGCTTCGCAGAATCTACCACCGGATCGGAGCGCGACCCACTGAGACAATCCGGCGAGAATCTAAGTGGGCTTGATCTATGGGCTCTAGTTATACAGCAGGTGGACTATAGGCTAATAAGGTAAGGGTTAAAAAAAGACAGTCCAGTTTATTACAAAATATATTCATAAAAAAATACAACATTCAATACATTCACATCACTTAATAATAGCGTCATTTTGTTGTAAATCAAGATTCTTCATAGAGTATATTATGAAAACGACCTTCACTCGTGACCATAGAGCAGGCTTTTTTTTAAATTCCAACGACAAATTGACATAATTACTTCAGGTCACCAATTCCCTACGTGGCGATCCACAATTCAGAAGTTCTTGGAACATTCCCAGAATAATGAGCGTATCAAAATGCAGTAATTAAACATTGATTTAGATAATGGCACTTCTAGTTAAGAGAAAAAAAACCGCGTGCACGTACAAAAACTTGAAAGCTCGAATCGTATTGAAAGCTTCCCTTAAAATTATACAAGACGGACATAAGGACGGATTATATTACGCAACTTAATTAGTAGTTTAAAATTATTAAAGATTTTTATTGTCTATATTGGAAGGTATAGGTTTAAATTAAATATCAATGAGAAAATTTGAGAACTATTCATACGCATTGATGTCATACAATAGTAAGCCTTAGTGTAAACGGGAAGAGCTTTAAATTGAATAAATCATTAAACTTTTAAAAAACTAACACAAAATACACAAGTTTGAAGTTGGCAATTTGGCGAAAATACGTTAAGAATTATTATTTTTAACCTATAATAAAAAATGTAAAATAAATTGCATTCAATCGATTGAGTGACGTAAGTACTTAAAACTTTTATTTATTTATTTTGTACTTAATTCTCGACAACATAAGGTTGAAATTTCTTACTGGTAATTTAGCTTTATTCGTCATTTCGATAGTATTTTTTTAACTTAATTTAGGATTTATTACAAAGAAATCTTAAAATGTTATTAAAAAATATAAAATTTTACATTACATACGATTGAAATTTTACAAGTTTAAGTCATTGTCTTATTTAATTATGATTTTTACGAACACATTTAATAAACAAAATAGTAATTGAGGTGATTTCACAATATAAGAATTCTTAAGTTATCAATTAAGTTCATTAAATACTGACAACACTAAGCCGATGATATTTTTGTGTTGCAAAAATATAAACAACTTTTACCTATCATATTAATCTTATTGTGCAGCATAGATTATTTTTAAATTAGTATAAAAAGAAAGTTAAATCTTATAAAAAATATACAATAATGAGGTTACCAGTCTAAAATAAATTTTATATCTTAAAATCGATATTCAGACTTCTATTCATCAAATCATATTTGTATTTTATACGAACGCACACCTAAGTACCTAACTCGTAAACATATACAAAATTAGTGCGTAAATGCAAATAAAAATATAATTCTAATTGCAATACGTTCTTTTAATATCTTACTTTACTTGTAAACTGTACTTTTAGTTCATATACTCGGATAAGAGATGGCGGTAGTGTGCAGTTTGAAGTAAACGTTTGAGAGGCGAATTTTGATGGCACCCAAACATTTGCCAATTTAATATTAGTTTTTATACTTATTATAATATTCGACGTTTCGATACGTGAGATTTGATGAAATTAATATCGCATTCCTAAAGAGTTAACTGTAGACACAATAAAAATTACAATAGGTCTCTGTTCGCCTATCTTTTTTTAAAGGGATTTTATGACCTGGTAAATAAGACCTTTAGGTCAAGTCTTATTTCATTAATTTATTTTCTTATTGTTATGTAAAACGATATTACGGAGTGAAATGAAATGGAATGAGAAGATATTATAATCTCAGTAAAATGGTGGTAATTTACTGAGATTTTTTCAGTGGACTTTTTGTAGGATCCTAAGAAGTTACGTCCAGCGGCTTTGTTTTATTTTCCCACGTTTGTGCACTTTCACAGACACTAAATAGTTAATAAACCACCGTTATTACATATTTAAGTCCGAAGAGACACTAAATAGACAAAATAAAACAAATCACACAACTTCACTGCTCGCGTTCCCGCCAAAAAGTATGTCCGCCTACTGAATTGTGTATTAAGGGCTTGTTAATAAAGCATGATGGCTCCGTTGACTTTTTCCTCTAGTGCTGGTGCTATCGTGTCGGCGTCCCGTCCGTCGGCGGTGGCTATCAGTATGCAGACGTCATTGACGAAGGCGGCTATGGCGGCCGCAACGACCAACCTGGAAGACAATGAATTTGCGAGGAATAACATCGTGTAATAAAAATACAAACCTGCAAAATTATAATTTGCGTAATTACTGGTAGTAGGACCTCTTGTGAGTCCGCGTACCACCGTCCTGCCTATTTCTGCCGTGAAGCAGTAATGCGTTTCGGTTTGAAGGGCGCGGCAGCCGTTGTAACGGAGACCTTAGAACTCATATCTCAAGGTGAGTGGCGGCATTTACGTTTTAGATATCTATGGGCTCTGGTAACCAATTAACACCAAGTGGACTGTGAGCTCGTCATCTACGCAATAAATAAATAAAAATTCGTCGGATTTTCATTTCAATCACTTTTCATTTATTCGAAACTCTATCGCAAGACGTTGATGTGAAATATCTCACCAGAAAGAGATACCCAGATCCGCCATGCCTTCAGAGGACCAGGTTTGGGCGAGGTCAGCGTCCGACATGACGTTGTGCTGCAGCCTCAGGAAGTATTCCGTCAGCCACACAGCTATGGCTCCGAGGGTGAACAGCACTGAAAAGATATAAGGATTGAGTGAAGGAATCAATGAACCAATCATCTTACATTTTTTCTGTTGTAGAGTAGACCGATTTAATTGGACCGAAATTTGAAGGTTTGATTGTGCACTCTTTTCTTTCTAGTCCTTACACGATCAACGTACAATTAGAACATCGTAATAGTTGTATGTAGTTTAATTTTATCTACGATTCGCGAAAACCGAAGGAGTTACTGTATCTGTCTTATTTTTTATTGTACTCATTTATTTATACGCAATGGAATAAATTTTAAATGAATAAGAAAAATTTAAGGCGAAAACGGTCTTTTGCCATCACTATAGTATAATTTTTTTGTCCATGCAGTTTGGGTCATAAAAAATCGGAGCGGTAAAGCGAGTATTTCCCTCTCTCTTCCACTCACGAGCCTTCTGGACGGGCATAGTGAAGCGCATTATTGTTGTCGATAAGCGTTATCGATAGCGTATTTAGTTTTGTCATTTTGTGAGCTAGTGATAAAAATGAAAGAAAAAATCACTAATCGAACACTTACACCAATATTTACAATATCGCCGCAGCAAATTAACGAGAACGGCAGAAATTAACACTTTGTAACTTTTCCGGATCCATACTCATTTCAGTGAAAATTTTTAACACATTGTTGATAACAGCACATGCTTGTGCTGGTATATTTTTGCCAACAAGCAAAATATTTGAATAAATTCTGCCGTTTTGGTACAAAACAAAGGAGTAGCCATTGTGTCACTGAAGAAATTCAGAGAGCGAATGCACAAAATCATATTTCTCTTCGACATATGTACTATAATTTGCAGGTAGGTACAACAAATGACTCATAACATAACAATGTCTCACCACCCTTCGTATACCACCCCGCCGCCGTGTACCTGCCTTCGATGACTCATTTGTTTTTATCGATAATGGCGTTGCGCCCGCGCAACATGCTCACCGCCCTAGCCGGGCTATGGTTTATAACCCAAACTGCACGGACAAAATAATTCTACTACAGTGGTCCCGCAGTAATCGAAATTCGACTATAATTAATTGAAAATATAAGTCTGAACATTATTATGATTCTATTGTCAAAAACTATCCAAGTGTAGTTTTTTGTATTTAATGTTTCGCATTGTTTCTTTCGTTGGTGTACAATAAAGAATACTATTACTCTCTCTCTCTCGCATATAGGAATTGACATTTAATCGAAGTATGATCGTAAGCATAGTAATAATTGAATAGACTTACCAGCCAACGTGTTCCCAACTAGGAGAGGCTTGGGGGAACATCTCGTGCGGGCCGCAGACCCTAGTGCCGCTAATACACACGACCCGCCCGAACAGAGCAAGGCTGCGCCCAACAGCGCCGCTGTGCCACACCACGCCCAGCGACGTGCTGGATGATTACCGGCTTTCACTGTAATAGAAGCAAATGGGTAAAAAATTTAACTGGCTCTACAGTAAGACATTGTATTTGTCGCGGAGAATCCTCTGAGGAATACTTTGATGAGCCCCTCATTGTCTTTTACCAACGCACCACCAGTCATCGAAGCAGAATATATACCAGCGGTCGGGGAACCGGGGTAAATTACCCCAAATGGAGTAAATTACCCCAAATGGGGTAAAATGACATTTTGGGGGTAAAAATTAAACTTTTGTGAGTAAAAAGTGAAATTGAAGTGAAACTTCTTTAGAATCGTTAAATTTTTAGTTATTGTTTTCTTTTCAAAATTATCATGGGGGCTATAATATGAAAGATACTAAAAAGAAGCGATTTCGGGTAATATCAACTTACACAAAAATATTTTGGGGTAATAATTAAAAAAGTTTCCCGACCGCTGATATATACCTACTAACTGAAAATACTGTGGTTTCCCAAAGTGCGTTTCTAGAGATACTTATATTTTTGACCTCTTCTATCATAGAACTTCTCTACACAGTAATACTTGAGTGCTATGAAAAGTCATTGAAACTAAGATTGATAAGAGTCCTTAGCCGTGGCCACTTACCATAACGCAGGCCATAAGCTCATCTGCCTTGGAAATTAATATGAAATAATGTAATGGTAGCTAGGGATTTGTTTTTAAATACTTTCAGCCAGTGAAAATTTAAGCACTTATTAGCAGCAAATCAACATATCAACCAATATCATAAGGTTTTCTGGGCAATAACAAATAGGCAAGATGGTAGGGTAGACACAGGTCTATATGAGATCAGTGGGTTTCTATTATTTAACGAAATAAAAACATCAAAAAGCTTTTAATTAATGTACTAAATAGGCCATGATAATATGATTGGAGTCTAGTTTAAACAGACTAAAAAAAAACTTCAGCAATAATAATTTGAGAGTACAGTACACTATCTAAATTATGGTCAATGAACTAAAAGAAATGCTAACCGTTTTGTGAGACATCTCTATTAATTATGTAAATACATTTTAAAAAAAGCTATTAAAATACAGTAACTAAAAACAATACACATTTAACAATTCCAAGCAAGAATATAAAGACAAAAGGAATAAGAAAAGCGGAAAAGCCTAAAAGTATTTTTATAGCAAAATAGACGGTAGTTGTCCACAATACTAAAATGTCGACAAACAAACCACCTCAATCGTCCTTGACCATAAAAACTGTAAAATATTCGAAACGTGGAAAATAACAACATGTTATTACAAACAATAATAAACGCGAGATTAAATCTTACAAATACTTCTAATTCATTATACTAACTGCGACCTAGAACGTAGCTCAGAACCGAATCGGCCTAGTGTGACCCTGTGTAACATATACACAAGTCGAATCGACCAATATTAGTCGCGAAACTTTCATTAAAATATTAAGAAATGAAGGCGTCTAGCCAGGACCGGATTTAAGCTGAATGCCGCTCCCGGGCACCGGAAAAAGATCCGCCCCATTAATGGAATTTTACTTATGCTTACCGTTATTTTATTTTTGATAATTTAAATATGTATTTTATTGCAGAAACTTTATTAGATCGTTGTCTCTATATCGGGCAAGGATAATAAGGCACGTGTTCAGTTAAGTGACTAAAGTATATTGGGATTACAACCTAACGTGCTATCGACAACCCGACAATCCCGAGACTCACCTATCATCACTGCAATATAATAATAACTGCTCACCCATATATATTAATAGTTGCTATGGGGACATTTGTGGTCCCTACAAGATGTTTTATATTCCAAAAACATAAATAAAGATGTTTTTTTTTAATTTTTGTTTATGTTGTTGTGTAGGCAGCGGCTTGGCTCTGCCCCTGGAACTGCTGAAGCCCATGGGCGACGGTAACCACTCACCATCAGGTGGGCCGTATGCTCGTCTGCATACAAGGGCAATAAAAAAAAGAAAAAAACTTTCAAAAATTTGCCAGCCTAAAAAATTTGCCGTCCTGGGCACTTGCCCCGACTGCCCCTAGTGTAAATCCACACTGCGTCTAGTTTTTGTCTGCAGTACGGCATATCTGCCATTATGTATTCAGATTTGAAGTATACTACAGTCTGTATATGAATGGTGTTAAAGCACGTGTCATGGGTTCTAGTTGTTCTGTTGTTCCGACGAGATTTGAACCAGAGTAAGTTCTACCTGCGACTGTTTTACCTCAGCAAATCAACATGGATAATAGAGGTTCGCATCTCGAATATAGGGGTCACCTCTAGAATGCTCTGTAATACTCAGTGATGGATTTAGACTTGATGCCGCCCTAGGGCCTGTTTATAATATTTTTAATAAAAACTTTATAAATATTTTTTATAAATATAAACAATGAACTCATTTTCAAAGGGGACCGTCTTTACTTTTTCGTCTCTGAAATTTTGACATTTCAAAAATTTTGCCGCCCCTCAAATCGTGCCACCTTAGGCCCGAGCCACACGGGCCCAGGCGTAAATCCACCACTAATACTATATATAATACTATATATCACTCACCACTTATATCATAATTCCTCCGGCCGTAAGTGACGTTCAACTCCCTGTGGCCCTCGAAGAGGCCGAAATTGATTCTGCCGTCAGTCTTTAGGGGGAAGGAAGTCTTTCTCGCTCTCGCATCGACCCAATGAGTCGTGCCCAACGATCCCACGATCAAAGCTATACACAGACACGAACCGAAAAACGTAGCGAATATCATGGACCTCTTGAATAGATTGAGCTTCATTTTTTTTTTAAATCGATACACTTTTCACCAAACAGTTACTGATACGTTCGCTAGATGGCGTTGTGTCACATATTCTCAACTTTTCAAGTCGTTTTTTTTTCTTTTCTCGCGCTTATTTTCTAGCTATTGAACTTGTGGGATTGTCTCCGAGATCCATTCCATTGTTTAATAGTTCGCTTGCCATCAATTTTTCCTTCGTTCCGACGTTTCACACGACGCAACGCGTAGAAAGATCTGTAACAATTGTATTGTGACATGTAATTGGTATTTTTTTTTAATGACATTTAAACGCGCTGGGTTCACTAGTTTAGAGATCTTTTTTTTTACATTCATTACAAGACGAGTCTTTGGTTAATTTAGATTTGGTTACTGGTGGTAGGACCACTTGTGAGTCCGCGCGGATAGGTACCACCGCCCTGCCTATTTCTGCCGTGAAGCAGTAATGCGTTTCGGTTTGAAGGGTGGGGCAGCCGTTGTAACTATACTGAGACTTTGGAACTTATATCTCAAGGTGGGTAGCGCGTCTACGTTGTAGATATCTATGGGCTCCAGTAACCACTTAAGACCAGGTGGGCTGTGAGCTCGTCTACCCATCTAAGCAATAAATAAAAAAAAAGGATAAAAATAAAAAGATTCCATTTTGATTGCGGATTACGCCGGTGATCAGTCGCGTTTTGACCGACGCTAAATACGCAAATGGAATATACGCTTTTATTGATAAGTCACGTGGGCTAAGAGTTAACAAACCCGAAGTAATCCTTAAATTACCATCAACCACATGAACATTCAACTGAATCGAATAGGCAATGTTAGAACTCGAACAAACAAATATTTCCTATTGTTTATTAACGAAACCTAGTTTTTTTTGGAACGAAGTTCCTTATCGCGCGTTGTGAAAGGGGGCTAGACGGAAAAAATTCATACGAAAAGTTGTCACGACACTTTTTAGATCCGTCATTCTGACCAATCAACGTGTAGGCGCTTATCGCGTGACATTGCTCGTATCCGATTGGTCCGCGTAATGAGTACAGTTTCTCGAGATAGCGTTTCAAAAATAGTAATTTAGTTCATAGTATTGTTTTTTTTTCTTCATAATGCCGTAATTTATTATTATAACTTAAAAAAAAATTACAATTCCTTCACTATTTTTTTTTTTTTTTATTGCCCTTGTAGGCAGACGAGCACACGGCCCACCTGATGGTGAGTGGTTACCGTTGCCCATGGACTTCAGCAATGCCAGGGGCAGAGCCAAGCCGCTGCCTACCGCTTAATACTCTCCACAAGCCTCGTTTGAAGAAGGACATGTCATAGCGCTCGGGAAACACCGTGGAGGGGAGCTCATTCCATAGCCGGATGGTACGTGGCAAAAAAGATCTCTGGAAACGCACTGTGGATGACCGCAGTGGCTCCAGGTAGTACGGATGAACTCTACTCCGATGGCGGGCGGTGCGATGGTAAAAACGAGATGCCGGTATCATCTCGAACAATTCCTCAGAGCACTCCCCATGGAACATACGGTATAAAATACAGAGGGAACCAAAGTCCCTCCGCAGACCCAGAGGCTCCTAATTAATCGAAAGGAACTTCGTTCCATCCGGGTGTCCCTTGACACCTCTGAAGTTTTTTTATTGATTAGATGGGTGGACGAGCTCACAGCCCACCTGGTGTTCAGTGGTTACTAGAGTCCGTAGACAGCTATAACGTAAATGCACTACCCACCTTGAGATACAAGTTCTAAGGTCTTAGTTACAACGGCTGCCCTATCCTTCAAACCGAAACGCATTACTGCTTCACGGCACAAATAGGCAGGGTGGTAGTACCTACCCGTGCGGACTCACAAGAGGTCCTACCACCAGTGAAGATGAAACTATTATGATTTTCGTATTCCACCATTCTGCGTATTTCGGCCGCGACGCAGTAATGCGTTTTGTTTGGACGAATGGAACCGAAGTTATATCAATCAAGTCTCAAAACTTTTTTTTTATTGCCCTTTTATGCAGACGAGGATACGGCCCACCTGATGGTGAGTGGTTACCGTCGCCCATGGACTTCAGCAATGCCAGGGGCAGAGCCAAGCGGCTGCCTACCGCTTAATACTCTCCACAAGCCTCTTTTAAAGAAGGATATGTCATAGCGCTCAGGAAACACCGTGGAGGGCAGCTCATTCCATAGCCGGATAGACCCATAGACCTCAAGGTGGACGTTTATAGTATAATGATCTCCTGGGGTCTGATAGCCACTTAACACCGGCTCAACAGTAAGCTCGTTGACCAATCTAATACACATTCACTCGTATTTTAATACACATTCACTCGGACGCTAAAATAAAATTTGTAAAAAATTACAACGCCTGACGTCAAAGCGTCCTAACGCCGCGACAGAGCGCTGCGTACTTATAGCGCTGGGGCACTGTTTGACGGTATGTTACCATAGTAGTACAACACATCTCGGCGTCATAGCGCGGCGTCAGTTTAGCGCTCTGACGCGCGCTAATTACGCGTTCTGTTTGACGAAGGCTTAAATAGTCTATACAATCTCGTAAACGAAAGTTTCTCGAATTATATTAGTACGTTTACCGAATCTCGCAACTAATTAATTACGTTTTTTTTTTCTTCTTTTTACGTAATAAATTGTCGGGGAAAGCGATATCATTACGCGCGCGTTGTATTCACTCGTTTTCATTATCAATGCTATTCGTTGTTTCTAAATAAAAATAACGCTAATGAAACTTCAAGCATTTGTTATGCATAATAATTAAAAAAAATATATATACACATGTCGTCCGCACAGTAATGCTAATTACTTTACTAAGAATAGTCAGAATTAACTGTTAGAAGTCTAACGGTTATAAAAAACTGTTTAAGAGGGCATTCAGGAGAATTCATAAACAAACTTTTGACGCACAATGCCCTAGACACGTCATTTCGGATCCTCCCGATCCACTAATGATGCTTTTGGGTACCTCAAGCACCAGTCACCGTTCTCGTCGAACCCGTCCCTTGCGACGAAGGGTTCGGCGAGTGAATTAACCCATAGACACGGCCCACTGAGTTTTTCGCCAGATCTTCGGGCAGTGGTGGTAGATTCTGGGAAGCACTGCTTGCTAGGGCCAGTGTTAGTAACGCCTCCTGGTTTCAGCCCCGAGAGCTCACCTACACATTAGGATTACGCTGACATAGCCTCTCAAGGCTATCAGCTTAGATAGGAAAAAGAAAGAAGTACACAACACATTCCGGCTGAAGCAGCCGAACGGGGCGGAGCTATCTGTTGTTATTGTTGTACACTTGAGATTTAATAATTGGAATTATTTTTTTAAAGTGAATCTTAATCACTGTCACTATGGAAGGCAATAAATAACAATGAAGAGACGAGAACTGACAAGACAACAAGAAAGAGAAAAGATAGAAAACAATGGTGATGTACATATATTATGTATATGTTGTTCACGGCTAATATATTTCTTGGGGACGATAAGTTTCTGCATATTACTGCAACAGTAGGACAACTTTTAAGCAATCCAATTGAGAATTCGAATTCATGTCTCAAGGTATCAATGTGCCGCGATCGTAGCTTGCACCAGGTCAGCCGTGAGGTCGCACACTCCTCTAGTTCTACAATTTTTATACATATACTAGCGACCCGCCCTCGCTTCGCTTCTGAAGCATTAAATTATATTATTGATAGGCGAAACCCGCCATGTTGCGCGCGGTACGACAATAACTGCGGGTGACGCCGCGGGGCGAAGCTAGTCTAAAAAAAGTAGCCTAAGTTACTCCTTACATCATCAGCTACCTATTAGTGAGTCTCATCAAAATCAGTCCAGCCGTTCCAGAGATTAGTCGAAACAAACAGACAGACAGACAGACAAAAATTGTAAAAAATGTTATTTTGGTGTATGTACCGTATAAATATTCATAATAATATGCATGTAGTAAAAAGCGGTTATTTCAATATTACAAACAGACACTCCAATTTTATTTATATGTATAGATATAAAGATAAGCATTGACAGTTTGTTTGTTCCAGAAAATCTCTTAAACGACAGAGCTGATTCTGATTACTCTTCATTTATAGGTAGAGTACACAGATCATAGGTAGATAAACGAGACAGGTTAGGAATTACTTAGAGTTGCCGCGTAAAAAGAAAATAACCAGAATAAAGATGAAAAACTTGAAGAAATGTGAATTGTTTTTGTGACACACTTTTGTTAGCTTCTACAGTGGGGTAATGGAATCTTTGAACGTAATTTTCACCACAACTAAACTAATTTAATTTGGTTGCTTAATTAAGAGCATTACTTAATTTTTGAACTGCATATATTTTTTGTTGTTCTATATAACTTGGCTAATATCCTGAACAGTATCAATAGGATGAAAAAAAAAAGTTGAAATCAATAGTTCGATTTTGCTAATAGAGCTAATTTTTTTTTTTGTAAACTACCTACACTTACTGATGTTTTCTTTTCTGTCAAGGTCAAATATACGTTAGAACCATCTCAATTAAAATTCAGGGTCGTTGAATGAATACCAATAGATTGACGTAATCCCTCGACAAGAAAATGGTAATTTCTAACGTAAAATTTTATTGATGCTAAAATAATTTCTAACTGCCTCTGATTGAATTGAATTTTTTATTGATCTGAAGAAAATAATGATTAAATATGTAAGTATAGGTATCAGTTCAGAAGTTTAATACATTTTTTTACAGAATGTTTTAGTGTTTTTTTTTATTGCCGTATAGGCAGACGAGCATACGACCCACCTGATGGTGAGTGGTTACCGTCGCTCATATACGTCAGCAATGCCAGGGGCAGAGCCAAGCCATTGCCTGCCGTTTAGCTCTCCATAAGCCTCGTTTGAAGAAGGACATGTCATAACGCTCGGGAAACACCGTGGAGGGGGGCTCATTCCAAAGCCGGATGGTACGTGGCAAAAAAGATCTCGGAAAACGCACTGTGGATGAAAAAGTGTTATCAAAGATGGCAATCGTTTTTTTAGTGCATTAGATACCCATCTACTGTTTTAGTGATATCAAATCCCATCTACTGTTTTAGTGATATCAAATCCCATCTACTGTTTTAGTGATATCAAATCCCATCTACTGTTTTTAGTGCTCTCAATTCCCATCTAGTTTATGATGTGTTTATCGCAGTATATTGGCAGTATATCCTCCGCTTATACCTGAGCTGGAATCCCACAAACAGATTTTCTTAAGAAATACATTATAATTTTTTTCCTACCTAGACTGGTAGCTTTGCGAGGCTATGCCATCGTAACCGAGCGAGTAGGTGAGCTCACGGGGCTCTAACCAGAGGACGTTGCTAACACTAGCCCTAGCAAGAGCAGTGCTTCGCAGAATCTACCACCGGATCGGAAACGCGACCCACTGAGAAATTCCGGTGAGAAACTCAGTTGGCTACATTCTTAACGCGGGTTCTCGAAACCCTTTCGCAATAAATACAAGTATCGTGTAACAAAAATGACTAGATACTAAAGTTGGCGATAGTCACTAGCACCCGGCCTATCTCTCTATACAACCCAGTTCGATAGTATCTATTTTACAAAACAATTAAAATTTCGACTTCAAGTATCAAGTTGGCGGCATAAATGTTGTGATTGTGTCCATTAACCAATTACTAGAGGCCCCGCAGTAGTCGAAATTCGACTATAATTAATTGGAATTGTAAGTTTGTACACTATTATGATTGTATTTTTTACTTCTATAATCACAAATTTCGCCAAGACTACACTATAAAAATTATTAACGAAGACAAACAATATTTAATCTATTCTCAATTTGACAACAGATGTCAAGAAGAAAAGTTTGACAATAAATAGTATGCATGCGTGTGTGCGTCAAATACATGGTATGTAGTGTGTGTAATGTTTTCTTTATTGATATAATGTATCTTTTACGCATTATTTAAAAAAAAATAGCATTGTGCACTTGTTCTCTATATTCCCTATAGGTGTGGAAAATTTCATACTCCTCCGTACGCGCAATTTTCGTAAAAAGGGATACAAAGTTTTTGCTTCACGTATTAATATATAGATTCTTTGATGTTCGTCTGACATAGAGTAACAAAAAGAAACCAATGTTCAGACAAAATATTGACGTTTGATTGAATATTATAAATGGATCGTAAAGTATCAAATTATTACTGAGAATACCGGTGCAAAGCGATAACGATCGTGACTAATCGAAGACGATTGAAATACTAAACTATACGTTATCGTTAAGAGGAATTCACAATGTATCATGTGTTGCGTTATCCGTGAACAATTTTTTTTATTGCTTAAATGGGTGGACGAGCTCACAGCCCACCTGGTGTTAAGTGGTTACTGGAGCCCATAGACATCTACAATGCAAATGCGCCACCCACCCCGAGATACAAGTTCTAAGGTCTCAGCATAGTTACAACGGCTACCCCACCCTTCGAACCGAAACGCATTACTGCTTCACGGCAGAAATAGGCGGGGTGGTGGTACCTAACCGTGCGGACTCACAAGAGGTCCTACCACCAGTGATTACGCAAATTATAATTTTGCGGGTTTGATTTTTATTACACGATGTTATTCCTTCACCGTGGGAGTCAATCGTGAACATTTGTGAGATCATGTCAACAAAACTTATGAGATCTTCGCCTTGGTTTCCGCAAAACAAGCGCAAAACCGAATATGTACTTGAAAATCTTTTACGATATTAATTAAAAACGTTCTTAGTAATAATAAATACGGCTGATGAGATATTTTAATATAAAATAAATTTGTATTTTTTTTTGTTCATAGATATAAACACATCACAAGCATTTGCTTTGTTACCCGTATTAAAAAACATACAACTGAATCTATAATTCAACGGGTAAATTTTTTATATTTGGGTATTTTTTTAAGCGACATTTTTGCAACTTTACAGTTGAACAATTTCAAGTTTAAAATTTGGTAAAAAAATATCATAACATAAAACTTCTTTAGTTATTTGAACGGGGTAAGCTTAATTGAAACTCAATTAAAAACTTCGAGCTGTTCAGTTGGTAATCTATCTTCTATCTATCTTCTATCTCTATATATAAAAATGAATTGCTGTTCGTTAGTCTCGCTAAAACTCGAGAACGGCTGGACAGATTTGGCTAATTTTGGTCTTGAATTACTTGTGGAAGTCCAGAGAAGGTTTAAAAGGTGAATAAACATAAAAATACTCGGAATTAAATAAAAATAAACAATTCTGTTTTTCCTTTGATGTGTCCCCCGTCAGACGGATTCCTTTTGTTTGTTTAAAGTTTATTTTATACAAAAGTTTAGGTCTTTTATTTATCGATTGAGGCACTACAAAGTCTGCCGGGTCAGCTAGTACCAAATAAAACGCATCTTTAATTACAAAGATAAATGTCGCGTGTTAAGCGAAATGTCGCTTACACCAAATTGCCTTTCACTCCTCCATAATAATTCTTCTGTCCGTGTGTATATCAGTGAAATCTTAAACGGCTGGACCGATTTTAATGACATACCCGATCCACTAACAGTGCTTTTAGGTACCTCAAGCACCGGTCAACGTTCTCGTCGAACCCGGCGCTTGCAACGAAGGGCTCGGCGAGTAAATTAACCCACAGACACAGCTCACTGAGTTTCTCGCCGGATCTTCTCAGTGAGTCGCGTTACCGATCCGGTGGTAGATTCTGCGACGCACAGTCCTTGCTAGAGTTATTATTATTAGCAACGTCGTCAGGTTTGAGCCCCGCGAGCTCACTTACTAGTTAGGTGAATCTAGTATAACCCCTCGACTTCGATCAACAATAGTAACTAGATAAAGGGACACGTACAAAATCGAAGCAAAAACTGTCCGCGTGAATATACACATACATAGCTACGTTGGTTTACAACAAACGGAGAAAAAAGTTTTGAAACAGTTTTAAGTTCAAACTAATTACAGCTATGCCACCTAGTAATAAAGTTCCAAATCTCCAAAACATTATCTAATACTTACGATCATTCGTCACAAAGCAATAAATTACTCCTGTCACTTACAAACGAAATGACATATGTTAAACAACCTTTAATGTTAAATGAACCTTATGACCCAACAAATAAAGTAATTTTTTCCGTTATAGCTTTGAGAACTAACATCGTTTTGTTTTATTTATTTTTGCTTGAAATTTCAATTTCTATTTACTACAGGAGGTAACGGAGTCGCGTTGAACACTAAAATAATTTATTATATGAATAAAAGTAAGTTTTTTTTTTATTGCTTATATGGATGGACGAGCTAACAGCCCACCTGGTGTTAAGTGGTTACTGGAGCCCATAGACATCTACAACGTAAATGCGCCACTCACCTCGAGATATAAGTTCTAAGATCTCAGTATAGTTACAACGGCTACCCCACCATTCGAACCGAAACGCATTACTGCTTCACGGCGGAAATAGGCGGGGTGGTGGTACCTACCCGTGCGGACTCCCAAGAGGTCCTACCACCAGTGAAAAAGGTGTTTAGTTGTTTACTTTTTATGTTTTGAGGATTTATGTTTGTTGGTATCTATACATTACTTATTATTTTATTAGCGTTACGTTTTGTGTAATAGATATTTTTGTAGTATATTTTTATGTTTTCGCGACTAGTACATATGATAAAACAACGTTTAAACGGTTTTAAGCGCGATATTTTTATTACAATGCTTCGGCCACGTTTCAGTAGCCGTGAACACGGAAGGCAAAGATGTCCAGTGTCAATGAGTGGAGTTCTTAGCTGGCTTATAAAAGTAATCTCTTCTTTCTCTGGCGACAATCGAGATCCATTCTGCACACGTGATTGCTAGGAAAGCTTAAATAAAAAAGGAAAGCTAAGTATCCAATGAGAATCCAACAAAAAGACACAAAAGCAGAATTAACCAATTTTAACTAACCAATTTTGAAGTACTGCTAACAAATTTTTAAAAATTATTACAACACAAATCTACTCCATGCATTTAGTTTTCTGTTAAACTAAAATTTTGTCCAAGTGTTGGCGAGCCTTGGCCAACATTTGTAGCGGTGGTTAAAAATCGGTAATTTTGTTTAAAATTTAATATTATTTATTAGTTTAAAGCTTAAAATATAACGTATACTTCATGTACTTACCGAAAGTAAGATACTCCGGCCGTTAAATTGCTTTTTCGGACATTTTTTGCAATTTTTGAATACACACTGCGGCATTGTGAGACGGGTTGACATTGGCTGTGTCTGGAGTGAACTAAACAAAATAAGAGCTCACATTTGAAGTGCGCTGTTATTTAACGAGACGGATTTTTGCGCCGACCCGAAATCTAGTTACTATTGTTGATCGAAGCCCCTCGAGGTAACTAAAATAGGTACGGAGAAAACAAAAGATGAAATTTTTTGTGTGTTCCCCATTTGTTTATTAGTAAAACAAAAAACATCTACTGGAGTTTGAATGAAACCTTGACAGTGCTCATCGCGGTTACGGCCCGCGTCAACTGGCCCACCAGAATGTTTTTAAAGCAGACTTTTAATTAAACCGCAACTTTTAATAACGTTACAAGCTTAGTTACGCCTTATATTGTTTTTTACCTTAATTTATATTGTCGGGCGTGACGTGAGCTCGGACGATACGATAAAACTATTCTCACAATTAAAACCAGTATGCTTAGTACGAGTTTTTTAACGTTTTCGATAGCGTAAAAGTTAATTCAAATTTGTATGTAGTTGGAAAGTTTGACTATGTTTGCCGCTAGGGGCGCTGTTCCAATTGCATACACATTTTAAATTAACTTTTACGCTATCGAGAACGTTAAAAAACTCACACTAAGCACACAGATGAGCTTATTCTGGAAGACGTGTTTTTGGAACGAAGTTCCTTATGGGGCGATGCCCCCTCCGCATCGTACCCTAACCGGGAAAAAACGTCTGTAACGTAAGATTTTTATTAGTAATGCACACAGTGTACGACTTAACTTTGTAATAACGTACAAATTAGTAATGCACACAGTGTAAGACTTAACTTTGTATTTTTTGTCGTTAATAGTTATAATCCGAAATTCATTAAATCGTAAAACGTTGTGCTCGAAATTCTCATTTAACATGGCTGTATCGTCACGCTAGGATGCGCTCGGCCGCTCTTAGGACATCTGCATAAGCATGTGGCAGATATGACGGTCCGAAGGTCAATATTAATGGCAGGTACAACATTTTTGATCGACCCAGAATTTTAAAGTGAAATTTCACATTACACACACACACACACACACCTAGAATACCTAATTGATAACGTATTGTACGGGTGATGTTGTGTTATAAATTAATTTAGTTGTTATATTATTTCAGAAACGTTTGAAGCATAATAGTTTTCTTTAAGTCATTAGCCAAGTAGTAGGTACGCTAATCCAAATACAGCGGCCTCAGACTTAAATTCTTTGTGATGCACAGGTCAGCTTTTTTTATTGCCGTATAGGCAGACGAGCATACCGCCCACCTGATGGTGAGTGGTCACCGTCGCTCATGGACGTCAGCAATGCCGGGGACAGAGCCAAGCCGCTGCCTACCGTTTAATAATCTCCACAAGCCTCGGTTGAAGAAGGACATAAGCAGCTCCATCGTGCCGGATATTATAAATGCAAAGCTTCAATGGTTATTACAATATCAATAAAATCGAGAATACGAATATTTCTAAATATGTCATCATCATCATTTCCTGCCCTTCTCCCAGTCACCTGGGGTCGGCGCAACATGTTTTTTCCTTCCATACTCTTCTATCATATACCATTTCTTCGCTCACTCCCCTTTTACCCATATCGTCTTTCACACAATCCATCCATTTCTTCTTAGGTCTACCTCTTCCTCTATATCCTTCCACATTCATAGTTAACACTCTCTTACCAACCTCATTTTCATTTCGTCTCATCATGTGTGCATACCATCCCAAACGAGCGCAATATTTCTAAATATGTATTAGTGGAAATAACGTCAATACAAGACACTTCGGTATCTTCCCAACACTGTGGTTTAGAAGCTTGTTTTTTCTAACAAAATACGATAACACAATATACATTTAGCACGTTCATATTCAAGTATTAACGGCAGATTTTGCTGACTTTATAATATGTATTATGACGCATGTTTCAAATACGCAGGTTTTCGATTATTGTTCGAGAAATGAACAAATCTGTTCGAGCATCGGTACCTAATTGCTGTTATTTCGTGTAACACGCTTATTAGATTCGCCTATATGTATGCGTACTTGTTAGTGTCCGTGTGTGCGTAATGGAATCTTTGATCTTCGTTTTCGCCTAGTTTTTTTCTCTCTATCTATTCGCTGGAGGTTAATGGGCTTTTGCAGCTAATACCAGACGGGTAGGTAAGCTCAAGGACTCGACCTGAGCCCTAACAAGAGCATTGCTTCGCAGAATCTACCGCCGGATCGGAATCACGACCCATTGAGGATCCGGAGAGAAACTCAGTGGGTTATATCTATGAGAGGAGCGCCTCCAAAGGGAGCGCATAACTTGAAACCCCTTCAGGTCATTCAATCCCGATTTTTCAGGATAGCCGTCGGAGCACCATGCGAATCTTCTTGTCGTGGCCGCGGGAAACTACAAACCCGATCCTGTAGACCGAATGATAAACAGTCGACGTCGCCCAAAACACGTCATTACGGATTCTCCCGATCCATTAACGGTGCTTTTAAGTACCTCAAGCACCGGTCATCGTTCTCATCGAACCCGTCGCTTGTGACGAAGGCTCGACGAGTAAATTAACCCACAGATACAGCCCACTGAGTTTCTCGCCGGATCTTCTCAGTGGGTCGCGATTCCGATCCGGTGGTAGATTCTGCGAAGCACAGCTCTTGCTAGGGTTCGTGTTAGCAACGTCATCAGGTTTGAGCCCCGTGAGCTCACCTACTAGTTAAGGTTACGCTGAAATAGCCTCTCAATGCTATCAGCTTAGGTAGGAAAAGAAAACCTAATACAACAAAACAAGTTTTTTTTTTATTGCTTAGATGTGTGGACGAGCTCACAGCCCATCTGGTGTTAAGTGGTTACTGGAGCCCATAGTCATCTACAACGTAAATGCGCCACACACCTTGAGATATAGTTCTAAGGTCTCAGTATAGTCACAACGGTTGCCCTACCCTTCAAACCGAAACGCATTACTGCTTCAGGGCAGAAATAGGCAGGGTGGTGGTACCCACCCGCGCAGACTCACAAGACTCAAAATGAGACTTAACAGCTCCTTCGCGACTGCATCTTCAATTAATTATTGGATAGTCGTTGGTAGAAATAGATATTACAAGTTGCACCAACGCGATCTTCCTATTACAACAAAACAAGTTAGGTACCTATATATGGAAAATAATATTTTCCTTTTCGCATCTCAATACGGATTTGTGTGTCAGTACGACTAACCATCGAATCTAGTTTAGAAATTACCACATCAACAACAATTTCCTGTTCACTTACAAGTTACTAGTCGATAATGTCGCCTGGTCTACGCAAACTCGTTCTGTAATGCGGGTCGTGTGTATTTAATAGATGCTCGAGGCACATTTAAATGTACACTAGAGGTCCCGCAGTAGTCGAAATTCGACTATAATTAATTGGAATCGTAATTTGTAAGTTTGTACACTATTATGATTGTATTTTATACTTCTATAATCACAAATTTCGCCAAGACTACACTATAAAAAATATTAACAAAAACAAACAATATTTAATCTATTTTCAATTTGACAACAGACGTCAAGAACAAAAGTTTGACAATAAATAGTATGCATGCGTGTGTGCGTCAAATACATGGTATGTAGTGTGTGTAATGTTTTCTTTATTGATTTAATGGATCTTTTATGCACTATTTAAAAAAAAAAAATAGCTTTGTGCACTTCTTCTCTATATTCTCTATAAGTGTGGAAAATTTCTTACTCCTCCGTCCGCGCAATTTGCGTAAAAAGGGATACAAAGTTTTTGCTTCACGTATTAATATATAGATTAGTGAAATTGTGGTCTTATTAATTGTCGTCGATGGCACATTAACGAACCGCTCTTACTGGTTAGTTATCACTTTCGCCATGGAGGTCTGCACCGCTATTGTAAGGGGATAAGCGGTGTAAGAAAATAGCGTAAGAAAATAATTTTACGGTAGGCAGCGGCTTGGCTTTGCCCCTGGCATTGCTGAAGTCCATGAGCGACGGCAACCACTCACCATCAGGTGGGCCGTATGCTCGTCTGCCTATACGGCAATAAAAAAAAGCGCGTAAATATGGATAGCAGATCGCAAAGTATGTCTCGTGGAACACAATGTGGATAGACGCAGCGATTCTGGGTAGTAGAGATTAAATCGGCCATAGTAGAGGGTTGTGCGATGCTAAATTGAAGAAGTTCTAAAGCTATTTTTCAGAAAATTGCCGGAGGACGATCTTAAGGAGTCATCGGGGCCCAAAGGATAAGACGTCCGGTGCATTCGTATGTAGCGATGCACCGGTGTTCGAATACCAATTTTTCTAATGAAATACGTACTTAACAAATGTTCACGATTGACTTCCACGGTGAGGAATAGCATCGTGTAATAAAAATGAAACCCGCAAAATTATAATTTGCGTAATTACTGGTGGTAGGACCTCTTGTGAGTCCGCACGGGTAGGTACCACCGCTCTGCCTTGTTCTGCTGTGAAGCAGTAATGCGTTTCGGTGTAAAGGGTGGGGCAGCCGTTGTAACTATACTTGAGACCTTAGAACTTACATCTCAAGGTGGGTGGCGCATTTACGTTGTAGATGTCTATGGGCTCCAGTAACCACTTAACACCAGGTGGGCTGTGAGACGGTCCACCCATCTAAGCAATAAAAAAAATACAAAGGGAACAAAACGATCCAAGTTACCCTTGAATCCAGTCCCAGAGTCTACTAGTAGTTGAAAGTATGAGCATTGTACCGAATCGAAACGCTAGGAAGAGCTGAGGCGTGGAATCACCGATATTGATATCCACGCAAGATCAAAAGCTTTTATTTTCTCAAATAACCAACGTACACCAAACTGAAACTTTCGTTTCTATGCACCGATTTAGACGCAATGACACCAAGCTATATTTCAAAATGATTAAGACGCTATACAGTGGATTTTTAGACCTTTGCATTTAGCAATATCTAAATGCCAAATTCATCTTCGACAACCTTAAACACGTAACAGCTCAAGTCATATTATTGTTAGATTTGAACATGTTTTTCGGTCGGTAACCTTTGGGGGGTATTTAGGTGCGCGATTCGCGCCTGTTTTATTTTCTACATTCAAAACGAACAGCCTTTTCAATTATGCACGCTTAATATGATACAATTTCTTAAATCTATACATATAAATAAAATTGGTGTGTCTGTTTTTAATATTGAAATAGCCGCTTTTTACTACATACATATGAATATACATACACCAAAATAAAATTTTTTACAATTTTTGTCTGCCGGAGCAAACAGACAGACAGCTGTTTGCTCCGGCTAATCTCTGGAACGGCTGGGCAGATTTTAACGGGACTTTCACTGATAGGTAGCTGATGATATAAGGAGTAACTTAGGCTACTTTTTTAGACTAGCTTCGCCCCGCGGCGTCACCCGCAGTTATTGTCGTTCCGCGCGCAACATGGCGGGCTTCGCCTATTAATAATAAAATTTAATGTTTCTGAAGCGAAGCGAGGGCGGGTCGCTACTAGAGAATATAATTTATTTAATAGTTTCCAAACTAGCATCAAGAGGAAAAAGCGTATCGGTAAAATTACTTAATGAAACCGAAAAATCGAAAGTCCGGTGAAATTTCTTTTCGTTCTTTGATTAAAGACTCACGACAAATACACCGTTTAAGCTTTGCAATGGGAATTACTTCGGCCGTCTGGTGTAGTGGTAAGTGACATGGTCACTACACAAGGGGGTCGCGGGTTCGAATCCCGCCAAGGGAGGTTATTTGTATGATAAATATAAAACTGTCTTTTCCAGGGTTATGGATGTATATTAAAAAATATATGTATGTGTATAATAAAAATATTACATTTATTTCCGTTATCTGGTACCTGTAACACAAGTTCTTTACGAACTTACCACGGGACCAGTTAACGTGGCGTGGTTGTTAGTAAATATTTATTTATTATTATTATTACCTTTAAAATTTCGCCTGACGTTTCAAGACCTCACCAACATCGGCAATTACATAAACACAAGTCATTTATTAATTAACCGGAATAAATGAACACGCACGGTTAACTATAGGCTTGATGTACAGTTAAAACTGTTAGTTTGAGTTCCACAACGATCGTTCTTCAACTGACGGTATTGTTTCTGTTAGGGCAACATTCTGTTAGCGTCGATTAGTAACAGCTACGTAACTGTGTGAATATGATGAAAGTATTCAATTTGGAATACGATGGTATCTCGGTGACCTTCTCTTTGTTCGAGCTGGATAGTCATCTGAATTCTTTATTCGGTCGAATGAATGTGGTATGATATTACCAATGTTACCAGATACATGAATTGGTTTTAAATCAGCGATAATATTGTGATTGGAGATATATTTCTCGAAATAGTAACGTCACCGGCACGGTGGACTCCGACAAAAGCTCAAAAAAACGTTACTGTGATAAAACCGATGCCACTGTTTTTTTAGCCACGCATATTTTAATAAAATGAATTCATCATTAACATGTCAGCCTAATTTAGATTCTTATGACAGTAATCATTTGTATTCATAGATCGGCGTAGTGTGGTGGCGCTTATCGGGGAATTTTCTTTGGAAGGAACTATTACTAGTGACATGGAAGCTTTTCCAGTTTCACCAGGACAGTTGGGCTAGCACGGGCTCAGTCAGAAGGGGTGGGATTACAAGGGATACTGCACGCGTAATCTTTGATTGTAATCATTTTTGAATTCCTTCTAGCTTTATTGTACAATTGTCTGTATTTGACATTGCAAAATCTGCATTGGGCAATCCATATCTAATGCATAATTAATTGTAGCTAAAATTCTCAAGCTATGTTGATTCTGATTGTGCTAACACTGGATAGCAGATTAGATTATCCTTGGCGGATAGTTTGGCCCGCAGTTTCTCCTCTAAAGCTGAAAATTTCAAAACTATCTCTATCTAGCTCTCTTTATCCCCTTAATCCAATAGCTATCAGTATGATTACCGCAATTACTGTATATCACCCAAATTTTTACTCCCGCCTTCGTAAGGTAAACAAATAAGACTTGAAAACGCGTCGTACTTTTCAGTTTTAAGGACGGTGCAGCGGTTTTACATTAAATCTGAGACTACCATATCTTATGATTGTCCACGGGCTCAATCAAACATAAATACGATAAACACGTTTGTCTATTACATCGTTTTCCTCCTTGCGTCGATAATCCTCAATGCTGAGGATCGTGGCATCATCTAACAACTTTCTCCTGCATTATCTTGCGCCATTCCTGCCTATCCTCGGCTGTTTGGATAGCTACATGGACTGAAGTGCTGAGAGTGGAGCCTCTGGGCCTTCTTCCGCATACCTTGCCTGTTACCAGCAGCTTCTCCAAATTGTCACCTCGTACGTCGCCATTACGTCGTAATCTATACTTCTATACTAATATTATAAAGAGGAAAGATTTGTTTGTTTGTTTGTATTGGATAAGCTCCGAAACTACTGAACCGATTTTAAAAAATCTTTCACTTTTGGAAAGCTACGCTATCCCCCAGTGACATAGGCTATATTTATTATATTTTCAAAAAAATTAGGGATCCTTACTGAAACTCCTATAATGTAACTCAATGTTGAAAAAAAATTACCTAAAATTCTTTACATCGCGTGCGCTACTTCCCAAGCGAAGCCGGGGCGGGCCCCTAGTCCATAATTATAAAAGGGCCGATGCGAATTTTCTTAAAGTTATTTATCATCACAACGAAAAGAAATGCAATAGACAAATCCAATCATTTAGAAATTCGATACGAGATCGCTTTCAAACAAGAGCGAGCCGAAATTACACTCGACCGAAACATTAAATTACCGGTTAAGTTTTCACCGGTAATATTTTAAGAGAATACCCACATAATGGCTTGTAATGATATTTGAAGAGAGCGCGACTCGACCAAGCCCGATAGAGCGTGAAGTTATGCAACTAGAATCAAAACTGCAGATAGGAGCGCAAACGTGTGCAAAGTTATTTTATATGGAAAATAATTGCAATACTCAGCATTTTTAATACTTGAGAAGAACTTGACGGGCACTATTTTTAATACGCTTTTATTAGCTTCAGACGTATGTACGCTTTTATTAGCTTCAGACGTATGTATGTTTGTAACGGAATCTTTGAACATGATTTTGACCACCTTCAAAACGTCTGATTAACTCGAAATTTGGTATACTTATTAAGGACCGATGACAATTCAAAATAAAAAGAAATTGAAATTCAACTAAAAAATCGAAAATAAATGTTAATAAATTTGAATTAAAAATAGTGCAAGAAAAAAATATGTTATTGTAAAAAAAGCGTGGGGTGCATGGAATCAGTAGTTATAATTATTTTATGAACCGATATGATAGGTTATTTTGATAATATCCTGAAAAGCACCCCACGCTTTTTTACAATAAAATAATTTTTTCCTTACAATATTTTTAATTCCAATTTATTTTCTATTTTCTAGTTGGATTTTCTATAAAAGCGTATTTTGTTAGTTTTTTTAACTATTATTTATTTTGTTTATTGTTTTACCTTAAATAGACAAGCGTCTAATAAATTACGAGTAAATGCCGCTTTGACGCAAAAAACCGGAATCTTGAGTTCGGTTTTATTCTCTTTATAAATCGCTTTTAACTCAGTAAGCCAGTGATTGCCCGATGAAATCCGACTATAATATCTAGATTTAGATTAATTATAATACAAACATTCTTTTGTTTTGTAACTGATACATACCAAAGCAAAAAAAATACTTCCAAAACTTTCTTCTTTTTCTCCACCTTATCCCACTAGGTGGGGTCGGCACAGCTAATTTTTCTCTTCCATTCTCTTCTATCAGCCGTCATCTCAACACTCACTCCTCTCTCTCTCATATCGTCATTCACACACTCCATCCATGTCTTCTGCGGTCGACGTCTTCCCCCTCCACCTTGCACTACCCTTTCCATACATCTCCTAGTCACATGCATCTTCTCTCTACGCATCACATGTCCATACCACGCTAACCGCCCGCTCCTTAATTTGTTGCTTACCGGGGCCACTTTCACACTTCCTCTGATATACTCATTCATTCATTCATTCACTTCCAAAACTTTGATACACTACATTACACTACATTCATTCATTCACTTCCAAAACTTTGATACACTTAAATGTCGCCTATAGTTAGAAGACAAACAAAAAGTTAATCGATCAACGGACAATGGAGAAAATGGTTGTGTACTGTTTGTTGTTTTTGCAGTTTTGTCTTCTTTTTTTAGGAGGGATGTTGGTAGCTACTACACGAATGCATCTACTACCGGATCGGAATCGTGGCCCGGCGTAAAACCGGAGGCGGGACGATGTATAGATTAGGTTTCACGTCGTTAAGAGTACCGGTGCCACAGTCCGTGTGTCTTCATCTATGGCTAGAGCTGTAGGTTTTTAATGACAGTGTAAATGGATCTACTTATACTACTGTCGGTTACGAAGCAGTTTCTTTTATTGGTTGGAATGAGTAGACGAAATGACAATCCATCTAGTATCGGGCCTTAGATATCAAAACATAAAACCCACCACACATATCGGGACACAGGGTTTCGCGCCTCAATTCTGCATGGGCTATCCCACCCTTCAGACTGGAAGGCTTGATTGCGTTACTCCAGAAAAAAAGGATTGTGAAAGCCCACTGATATGGTCTGATAAAGGCTCTACCACCCGTAAATACCGGTTAGCGATCGCCGTATGCTGGTATATTGCTGCCATCTCCGGCGAATTCTTCGCTTTTGACGAGAAATTCGGAGCGTTACTATTCTATGGTATTCACAAATATTTGGAACAGGTATTGTCAATCGACTGTTCGCAATATACCAACGAAATCGCGTGTAAATCACTATCGAACCGGCAGTCGCCTGGGCGATTCTGATGCAAGTTGCGCAACGTCGCGTAAAACGATTCAGAAGCGTGACCTCTTCCTCGTCCGTACCACTGTTGTTTACAGCCGGTATGAATTACATCTGTCCATTGTAATACAATCTTAGGGCTACCCTAACTATGGAAACTTGTTTAGATTTATTCCTTGAAACAAAGTATCATAATTGTAACAATAACATTTTACATATTTGTAATTTACTTTCAAACTGTTAAATCATTAAGTATAATTGTAGGGTAGTCATAGAATAGAAAAATATGCTTTTATTGTGTACAATATCGAAGGGGCTGGTAACATTTTTAGGTGTTGCTCTCGGATACTGTCAAATGGATTGGTTTCTGCCACTTTTTGTCGCCTAGATGTTGGAAAATTGGTTAGCATAGACATCACAGTGTGAACTCCGTCACCCATCTTGAATCTTGACGTGTTAGTAATTACACGAATTCATATTTTTGCGATTCGATTTTTATTACATGATGTTAGTCGTTCATTGTGGAAGTCATTCGTGAACATGTGTAAAGTGAACACTTACATTAGAAATATTGGTGCATGCCGGCGGGATTTGAACACCAGCAAAGTAGTATCGTTCGTATGAGTATATATGCTTTCGCCCACTACGAATGACTAGTACGATAGACATCATACAAAACTTACTCGCTAGCTTTGTAATTGATTAGCCAAATTCTAGTGTGTATCGATTTAAGTGGAAAATAATATAATTCTTTGAAACTTTTACCTTGTGAATTATATCAAAATTCCTTTTAGTAACTTAGACAGCCCTACATACCAGATTACCTCCATCAGAAGACTGAAGTTTTGGTGTACTTTGCGTTGGGTCTCCGATCGAATTTCAATATCTAGTTTAAAATTGATTTAATTGCATTTCTTTAATTGCTTAGAACGTCGAACTCGACGAGGAGTTCCACGAGTGAACTAACCTATAGACACAACTTACTGAGTTTCTCGCCGGATCTTCTCAGTGAGTCGCAATTCCGATCCAATGGTAGATTCTGCGAAGCACTGCTCTTGCTAGGGTCAGTGTTAGCATCACTCCGATTTGAGCCCCGTGAGCTCACGTACTAGTTAAGGTTACGCTGAAATAGCCTCTCAAGGCTATCATCAGCTTAAGTAGGAAAATAAAAGAGCCTGTGAGCTCACCTACCCGCCCTGACGTAGTTGGAATAGCCTCTTAGGCTATCACCGAATAGGTAGGGAAAAAAGATACAGTACACAGAACCGAAGCCTCTTCCTTTCCAGTGAGCCCGTTCCATAGTTATCCCCTCACAATATGAGTTCCGGTTTGGAGTGTACATAAGCAGTTAACGTTTACGCATTAGAGAAAGTGACCAACTGTATTTCGTTAATGGGCTACCGTTTTGTCTTTTTATTAAGATTTTTATCTGATAACACATTTTAAAGTAAATGCATCTTAACGTTATTTAAGAAAGATAAAAAGATACAATACTAATCTATACTAATATATAAATCCACAGTGGTTTTTACGGATGTTCCGTTATAACTACTGAACTATGCATCCGATTGACTTGAAACTTGGTATCCATGTAGAAAATACATGTACTTAATGGATAGGCTTTATATATGAATGTTGGACTCCCTAATAATAATGACAATAAATAATAATGTTAATTTTAAATGCCCAGCGAAGCGGCCGAGTACGGCTAGTCAACTTATAAATAACAACACTAGGCTCTCTGGTTTTAAGGAATGCAAAAATATATCCATAGCACGTCGAGTGCTTTAGGTCATCAGTGCCTTCCACGGCAAACCGAATTTAAATCGAAGTCCAGGCGGGGTTGCCTTTGATTTATTTTGTTTTAGTCTTTAAGGTTTCATAGAAAGAGATTCATTCTAAGCAACTTCGGATTCGTCTTTCCTAGAGTCTACTAGACATTCCGGCGACTTAGTAAGATCGAAGAAAGAAATCGACATAATAACTTTAGTGCGCCGCAGAGACCACTGATGACCACATGGCAGTCAACGTGTTAAGCATATTGGGCGACTTAAGGGTTTGTACACAAAACTGCGAATCAGCCCGACGCGAATTCGCAACACACATTTATCTGAGACACGAATTGCCGCAATGCGATTTTGTGCGGCAAGACGTGTCCCTTCCACAATTGGTGTTCAATTCCACAATCCTTTAACATCGCAGGAATGCGCGATGCAAATCAATTCGCAAGTTCTTGCGATGCGTCGTGGGAGCACGTAGATTTTTACGATGCGACGTCGCATCGCAGTTTTGTGTACAAGCCCAAAACTCGTGGTAGAATTTACTTTGAATGCATAAATATCCTCAATATCGTTGGACGTTTACATTCATACACAACATGTACATTCCACATTTTTGGGCGAGTTGGTTAACGTACGAGGTAGTTTCAGAAACAAAATTCAACTTATGTACATAGTTCTTTTTTTTTTAACATCAATAATCATGGTTAACTTTGCAGTGTGTACACAATCAAAGAACAATCAGACCATTTAGTGGAATTTAAATTTGGGATCTCGACTTTAATATGTGTTGTGTGAAGGGTACTTTCGACTTTCCAATGCGTTTTATCTACGCGACTACGAGTACAGTAAACAAACTATACTCATTATGTAGAAAAATATAATCTGTTACGTATTTAACGTGATGTTTTTGGCGTTTTGGGTTTTGGCTATAGGAGCCTATGCCTTAAGAAAGGCGTGCGAAATATCGCCTCACAGACGACTGCCGACTAAGCCCCATCGAGCTCCTCTACATTGGCTGCGGGAACCCCAGTACCTCCATGTGTGCATCATGGGTCCACCTTCGCCTGCTCCCCTGAACCCCAAAGTTATGTTGTGCGGTATCTACCACTGGGGACTTTTTTAATTTATCTAGGCTAGAGCTAGCAAATTTTTTCATACATTCATTTCCAAAAATGTTAACAACCTTGACAACTGCATGAACTTGAATGAGGTTTTCAGTGATATAAGAATTGGATTATGGGACAATTTAATTCTATTAAGCTGAAGAATAAAATAAGAACACTCTTGTTTGACATAAAGGTTTTCAAAAACTTCTCAACAAACATTGATTTTCACCTACAAAAAGGTTTCACAAAAAATTATAAAAACTTTTGTGTGGTATAAGCTTATGTAGTATAAAACTTAATAATTCACTAATGGTAAACACAATGTGCAAATCTGGAATTTGTTCCCTTTTTTTTTCGGCTAGAGGTCCGAACCTGCTACGAGGTCCCCGCGGGGTATGTGAGACTCAACGATCTGCATGGTGTTGTGAGCAGAACGCGGGCCCACCCAATAAACGACTCGCCTGCACTCTTACACCCGACGTCCGATTCCCTCCGAGGTCAGAACCCGGATGAGGTTACCGCGGTCAATACTACAACCAGACGGCGCGGCTCACCCCAAAGACGCCCAGCCGACGGAGCCTTCGAGGGGAATCGAAGGCTCTGAAACGTCGGCCGTCTCGGTACGGCAGCCCATCAGCCGCCCAGACGATGCCGCTGATGTCCCGGAATACCCCGCTGGATCAGAACCAGCCTGCCGGGTCGGGACGCGATACACTGTCGACCGGTCGGTCTATTACTCCACGGCAGCGCGCTAGAATGCTGGTAGCGCGCCGCGCGGCCTCTACCCCCTCAGGTCGCCCCTTGATCTTCACCGGGGTGGAATTTGTTCCATGCCATTTTTTTTTTTAATTATTATTTTTTATTTTCTAGTGTGAATATGGATTTTTTTAATTATGCTGATTTTGACTAAGGAAGAGTGCCACCAATTAATTTATGTGAGTCCTCTCAGTACTTTGGCTATTGAATTCTTTAAATTTGTTAAAATCACCCTAAGTCTCAAATAAATAATATACATTATTCCTTTTTCAAAGTAGGTTAAAACGATTTAGTCCAGTATGACTTTACAAAATTGAAATGTATGTCAATAATCAATATAATATGAAATCAATAACAATAAAAAACCAGACAATTTCTGAATGTCGATTTGAAGACCATGAATGATCAAGCGTTAAATTGCTCGAGTTGCATGTCCAAATGACGCAAACGGCACCAAAAGTTGTGCTCTGTTTTAAGTGCCTAAATGAATTTTTCATGTATTTTATTTTTATTTTAGAATCTTATTCTGATGTTTATGTCAAACAATACTTACAATGATGTAGCATTGAGTATTATTTTAGTTATTGTCTTTTTTATTTTCCGTATTAATCTGTTAATTTTTTTTTATTGCAGCATACGGCCGACCTAATGTTAAGTGGTCACCGTCGCTCATGGACGTCAGCAATGCCAGAGGCAGAGCCAAGCTGCTGCCTACCAAATAATTAAATGATTCAATACAACCGTATTATAAACTATTTTTGGCATTTCTTTACATTCTCCTAAATGTTAATGTTCTATTAAGTATGTCTTCTCCAAGTTAAGATCTTAGTAAAAAAAATAGCAACAACTTTTTAGATTAAGTAACAGAAAAGATTTTTTTTAATTCTTATTGTACACAAAAGAAAATACAGTAAAAACAGATTTAAAGAATGTCTAAATACTATATTCTTTAAGAATAAGATTTTTCTTTAAATATTTTTTTTTCAATATTAAAACTTAACCATTTCAATTTTGTTCACGATTTCAGAATAAAGTTAAACATCACACAATCAATACAATCTTCTTCTTACTATGTATTTATTTCGGGTAAAATCATCGTTCAACGTTTTCCAGTTCTGTGTTAAATGCAAATTCAATAAAACTTTTTAGGTCAAAGTAACATAATAAAACAAATCTAGCAGTTGTATCGAAAAAAGGATATAATAAAACGTAACAAGCTGTAACTCCTTTCTTTTTATTAATAGGAAAAAATACGAATCATTGAATTTCAAAAGCTGTTATCCTTAAATACCAAGTAGGTACTTACCGGGTAGCGGCCTTGTTTCATTCAAACTTTCAATTCAGGATGCTAACTTGTTGACACAAAATAAAAACATCACAAATTCTTTTAGTTCAACAAACAATAAAAACCTAGGTAATCTCAAAATTTATGTGTTATCTTCCGTTTCTGCTGTTGATTGTAATTTTTTTTTTTTAAAAACAAAAACTAACACAGCACGAACACTCAATCAACCCGCGGCAACGTCATTAAAAATTTAGTTTAGAGTCGACTCTTGATTCTTGTTTGATCAACAAAGTCAAATGGACAGCCGACATTCAGAGAAACATGACAATTAACAAATTTGAAACGTCAAATAGATATTTTTAAAGGGATTCTATGACCCGGTAACTAAGACCTTTAAGTCATGTCTTAATTTAATTTATATTCACAATCTTATGAAAAATGATAATATGGGAGTGAAATGAAATGAAATGAGATGATTAATGATGAAATTAAGATGATTAAGGTTGAAATATAATCTTAGTAAAATGGTGGTTATTTACTGAGATTGGTTCAGTGGACTTTTTGGACGATCCCGAGAAATTACGTCCAGCGGCTTTGTTTCATTTTCCCACATTTGTGCACTTTCACAGATATTAAACAGTTAATAAACCACTGTTATTACAAATTTAAACCTGAAGAAACTTAAATAGACAAAATAAAACAAATCACACAACTTCACTCCTGTCGATAGACAGCGTCAGTGCGGGTATCACTTGTTGCTAACGAATATCTTTTTCCTTTAATATTCTTTTTTTTTTGTATTCTGTCTTTTTATACCTGTTGTTTTATAGTTTTTGTTGCATGTTTGTGTTTCTTTGTCTGTTTTCCTTAATCAACGGTGTCAGTAAGTTGTAAATATATATTTTGTAAATAATATTTAGTAAGTAAGTCTACTGTACAGAATTATTTTTANCGACTGTGGATCCGAGGAAGGTACTGTGGATCATATATTCTTCAACTGCATTCTTAACAATAATTGTGATTCCCTATATACTTTATTAAAAAACATAATCCCCTTCCCCATCAACATGAACTTCCTATTAACTTTCCCCAGTAAAAAGGTAGTCTACTCGCTTGCATCTTTCATAGACACTAATAATATAAAATTGTAGTTCCTACTAATTGTTAAATACAAAAATTGTAAAACTAAATAGGTAACTCTATTTTCAGTTCATGCCTGTAAATGTTATGTAAATGTCCTAGCATAATTATGTTGATACCTCCACTACCCGACGTTGGCAAAATTGTACTTTAATCTAAGTAACAAAAGCCAGAAAGAAAAGAAAAAAAAAAAAAAAAAAAAAAACTTCACTCCTCGCATTCCCGTCAAAGAGTCCTATATAGATTAACGCGTCAATTCGCTTATATAATGCACTAAGGTCAATTCGGAAAGCAACTTAAACGAGCTCACTGAAAATACATTAAATTATAGTGAAGGTAACCATTTAGGTTGACGGTTCCATGGGCCAGATATTATAAAGTCATCCTGAATAGACCATACATCTTCACATAAAGTTGGTCTAGGATTGTGCCGTTCATACTTGGCAGGCCCTACCCTCTTAAAGCTGTAAGAATCCTTCAGCTATAAGTTGATGCATTAAAAAACTTGCATACATTCTATCATGAGTTACGAGTTCCGTTTTCGCTCACGCGACCCGTACTTACCATTCCCTCAGAACTTTGGAATCTGGTTCCCTTAGTTTAGCCAACAGACCACCGTGATAGGTCAGGTATATAAAATAATCACAATGGTCTGGATCTCTAACCTATTCGTAAGAACATGAAGACTACGAAACGCTTTTTTAGGACTGCAATGCCAGACGATTGCTCCCATATCAATTCCACTACCGACTTCACCCTAACCTAGCCCACGCAGCAGCCGGCAAGTGACGTAACCTTGCTCAGACACGTTTGGGTGGTTCCACCTCATTCACCCTTGTTGTCAAATAACAATTAATAGGTTCTGCACATAGTAACTAAAATACTTTTTAGCTGCGGTTTTTTTATTGACAAATTAAAAAAATATTCACTCTACATTTTGGTGATGGTCATCTGAGCTAAATTAAAAATTTTATATGTACATATCAACAGGCTAACCATGAAATTCCACAACTCTGATATTTACAGAAGTCGTAGTATAAGACGTCCGGTGCATTCGTATCTAACGATGCAAGGGTGTTCGAATCCCGCAGGCGGGTACCAATTTTTCTAATGAAATACGTACCTACATAACAAATGTTCGCGATTGACTTCCACGGTTAAGGAATAACATCGTGTAATAAAAATCAAACCCGTAAAAATTATAATTTGCGTAATTACTGGTTGGACCTCTTGTGAGTCCGCGTGGGTAGGTACCATCACCCCACCTTTTTCTACCGCGAAGCAGTAATGCGTTTCGGTTTGCAGGGTGGGGCAGCCATTGTAACTATACTGAGATCTTAGAACTTATATCTCTAGGTGGGTGGCGCACTTACGTTGTAGATGGCTATGGGCTTCAGTAGCCACTTAACCCCAGATGGGCTCACAAGCTCGTCCAACCATCTCAGTAATCTCTATATGAGTCGACTATTATCAAAGCCGGCAATCTGACTTTTGGACAATGATTGGTAAATCAGAAAAACGAATTATTGACTTTGTATTCCATTGGCAGTCACAAAACTCTTCGGAACGACATCTATATCTATACTAATATTATAAAGAGGAAAGATTTGTTTGTTTGTTTGTTTCGAATAGGCTCCGAAACTACTGGACCGATTTGAAAAATTCTTTTTCCATTAGAAGCCGACATTGTCCCTGATGAACATAGGCTACATTTTTTTTATTTTTTTTATTTTTTTTTTGTTTCATGTGTGTTTTAATGTTTCCGAAGCGAAGCGAGGGCGGGTCGCTAGTCTTAGATAAATAACAGGTTAACTATTAACCTTTATTTAATGCAGGTTTTGAACCGTATTCTTTGAAGGAGACGATTATATTCAAATCAATCTGTATTGACATATCAATAATTTTTTTTTTGTCCAAATGCACAGATTGCCACCTTTGATAATAGACGACTCATATATAAAAACGAATTGCTGTTCGTTAGTCTCGCTAAAACTCGAGAGCGGCTGGACCGATTTGGCTAATTTTGGTCTTGAATTATTCGTGGAAGACCAGAAAAGGTTTAAAAGGTACATAAATATGAAAATGCTAAAAACAACAATTTTGTTTTTCCTTTGACGTTTCCCTCGTCGGACGGATTCCTTTTGTTTGTTTTAAGTTTAGTTTTATACAAAAGTTTAGGTCTTTTATTTATCGATTGAGGCACTACGAAGTCTGCCGGGTCAGCTAGTAAAAAATAAAAAATAGTAAATATGAGAAAGTGTTTTCCGAGCGCTATGACATGTCCTTCTTCAAACGAGGCTTACGGAGAGTACTTTATGGTCATAGACCTATATAGTAGGGACACGACATATTGTTCTATACGTACAATTGCTTATATAAATAGCACCCATTTTGAAGGCATACACATAAACATATATCTATCTCGTTCTTACTCAGCACTTTAACTCGCAGGAAAACAATATAACAGTATTTCAGTGCGTACATAAAATGAAACATGAATATACGTAAATGTCTCCGTCTCCGTCTAATGAGGCCGAAAATCCGCCATGCTTAGCGCGCCAAATGTCATTGTCACGTCAGTTCGGCCGTCTGTTTTGGGTTGTACATTATTTATTGACTTTGATATCGATTTAATATGATTGCTTATATAAAATTTCTTATTTTATCATGCTTAAAACATACAAAAATAATAATTAAAACATATTTTATAGGATCTCAAGAAGGTCGATGCCCCAAAACTATTATCTATATATATTTAAATTCATTATGGAGCCCTCATCCGAAACATAGATTATACACTTAATAATATATTTGAATCCGAAATATCGGACACCATTTTTCGGTCGGAATCTATTCATCATGACACTAATCATAAATACCTCTTTAAAATATGCCATCAAAACATATTTAGACATTCTGTTTAGATATTTCGGGAAAAAGGCTACCGACAAAATCTCTTCGGAACTATTTAAATAAAATAGTTTTATTCCGCAGTGAGTAGTGTTTTACTCACTACATTTTAAATTCGTTAAATGTTTATTAATTAAGTGATTTTAGAGAGGAAGTCACAAGGAATGACGTTTGTAATTTCATTAACGAATAAATGTTCTGTAGGTGTTTTTTTTTATCAGGCAGTCCCTTGATAAGTTTAAAATTTGAATCACTCTCAAGTAATATTTCACATAATATCTAAATCACATCATCTTTGCACATAACAATATACTTAATTCCTATTAAAGTATAAATTCTACAAATACATTCATACTCAACAATATTTAAAATAAAATAAGCCAAGAACGTTTATCGATAAAACCTACTAACATTAAAATCTTCTGGGCAGCACTAAAACTGCCATGTTTTGTGGCCAGATGACGTCACAGTGGCACGAATTTTTTGTTGACGTTTCATTTCCATAGGTTTCCTACTTCAGTGTTTATGGTAGGCAGCGGCTTGGCTCTGCCCCTGGCATTGCTGACGTCCATGAGCGACGGTGACCACTTACCATCAGGTGGGCCGTATGCTCGTCTGCCTACAACAGCAAAAAAAATATGCGTTTTTGCGTAAAATCTTATTTATTTTGGAAGCCCTTTTATAGAAACATTACATACATTTTACAAATTAATGGTTTAAAATTTCAATAACCTATAAATAACTTTAAAGTAACTTCTAAGCAACGTGATTTATGAATTTTTCGGCGGCCTTGCTCCAAAAATAGTAGAACCAACCCGAACTGTAGTTGCGCCTAATTCAATCTGCAATAAAAATACAGATATTGAACACAGGTAGCGTTTTCAATATAATTAAATTCCTACTGAAACATTACTGCACTGACTGCAATAGCACCTCTTTTTGGTCTTGTGGTTGGTGAGCCTTCATATTACCAGGTGTTTCAGGTTGATTTTGAAAGTTAATAGCTCTGTTAAAGATACTATGCTTTTGGGGTTTAGATGGAGGAAAATCTATGTAGGAGTATATACAATATACAGCAAAAAATCATTGTATGATGTATATTGATGACTCAACAACTTTAAATCTTGTGAGTACCCGTCTCAAGTGAAGTATCCACAAAAACCACAGTAGGCTTTTTTTATAAATAGGTAAGTTATATTCTACAGCAACAATGAAATTTTGAAAGTTTATAGATTAACAATTACCCGTGAGGACACATAACTACAATGGTATTATAGCAACTACAAATGTACACTTGCAATAAGGCATATTATCAAGAAAATTAAATGTTTATTAACAAAACATATTACTCTAAAACCATATCTAGGTATATGGTACCTTAAATAAACTTAAATAAACTTTTTGGTGTACCTACACATGTTATTAATTTAATTTTATTATTTTTATAACCAAAATACTATAAATGAAAAGCTATGTTACTGTTGAATCTACTTTCCCATCCCAATGAAACTATTTACAACATAAAAGTGTCACAGCAGAATTGAATAATATTGTAACTCTTTTGTTAACACGTTATTTAAAGTTTTTTTATTGCTTATCTGGGTGGATGGGCCCATCTATAGTCGGATTTTTAATTAGACGAAGCCAGCTGACAGTAGCTAATGTCACTTTGTGAAATAATGTTGCTATATTTAAAGTAATAGTGATGCGTTCAGTTCTCGTTCAATCACATGAATGAACAATGAGTGTGAAGAGTTAATCATTCATTTCAAACTATACATTTATATTTTACAATAAAATTGTATTAAAGTGCTCCAATATATGTTACTAGTAGTATGTAACTACAATCAGTTTTTTTATTTTCATTACATACCTATAATTGTTATATTTTATACATCTATAATTTCAACTATATGATGTATTGGAAATATAACAGTCTTACAAGCTTCCTCGCAATGTTTTTCTTAATGTTTAAAACACTCGGTATTCAGTACAGGTAGATACTATAGGAACATAATATTTCGTCGAAAACTCGTTGGTATGTACAAAGCACGCCTAAAATACGAACCCCGTACCCGATATCGGCAATTCGGCACACCATCTATTCACTAGACAATCGAGGCAATTTCATTAATTCAGGAGTTTTTTCAATCGTTCACTTTGTCACAACACTATTTTTATTTCATCAAAACCTGACAACACAGTAAACGTCAGTTTACTTCGTCTAATAAAAAATCCGACTATAGTATTAAGTGGTTACCGGAGCCTATAAACATAACTTACAACATAGGGCCAATACATCTTGAGACATGAGTTTCAAGGCCCCACTTTTTATAGTAAAATGCTCCATCCATCTCCAACTCCATCCTTCAAAATTCCTGGTTTGAGCCCTGAGAGCTCACCTACACGTCAGGGTTACGCTGACATAGCCTCTGAAGGCTATCAGCTTAGGTAGAAAAAAAAAGAAAAACCTTCAAAATGAAACATATTACTGCTTTACATTAGAAATAGCAGGGTGGTGGTACCTTACCCATACCAAATCACAAGAGATCCTACCCCTATTAATTTATAATAGTATTCTTAGCACTATGATAAAGTAAATCAAACTAAAACTATAAATTCAACCAAGTACAAAAACTTACAGCATGTGCAAAATCCGAAGACATTCCCATTGATAACTCAACATCTTTGATATCCAAATTCAACTTCTCACACACTTCTTGCCTGCATTTTATTAGGCACAGAAAGTCAGGATTTGGTCCTTTGGTAATATCATAGTCATACTGCCCTATGGTCATCAGTCCCTGGAAATCTAGGTTTGGACAGTTTTCGAGAATGTGCTCAACAGCTTTTGTTGTTTCCAATGGTTCTAAGCCGCTTTTTGCTAAAGAAATCAGAAATGTATTTATTAAAATACCTTTTTTTTTAACTTTTAAACCTTAAATAGCATCATTAGCTTAGTGGTTAACTGCCCTGACTACTATATGTGTACAATTCCCAGGCACTCATTATCATCCATAAAGAAGGTTGATATTCTTGGCTCGGGTACTTTTTCTTTTCTTGTATGTTGTGTGTTTCCAGTAATCGTAACCCAAATCTCAAAGTGTGAAATGTTAAATTTCCATGTGTTTTCTAATGCATAGGTCAAGCTCACAGTCCACCAGGTGTTAAATGGTTACTGGAGTGCATAGTCATCACAACATGAACATTGCCACCCAAAACATGAGACATAGCTTCTGTCCCACCCTTCAAAAGGAAATGCATTACTGATTCATAATAAAGCATGTTTAGGGTACTATAATAATAGCAACTAACATTATTTGGACTTCATGCTCCGTAGTATGTATTTCATAAAAAAAAATTCGTAACCGCATGCAGGGTTCAAACACCGATGCATCGCTCGACACAAATGCACTGGATGTCTTATCCTTTAGGCCAGTGATTATCAAACTTATTTCTTTTACCGCCCCCTTTGAAAATCAATTACTTTTCAGCGCCCCCCATTTTTTATACACCCCTAAAACTTTAAAACCACAATTTCATTAATTTAATTAATAAATGTTGTATTAATTTTAGTAAATGTAGTACCACGTAGTACATAATTATGTATTTGTAGATGCTATTATTGTTTCTTCATATTATTATATGTCCGTACATTGCTACAGAGTGTATATTTACAAATTTGCAAAGTAAAAATGAATTGTTCTCATCAATATGGTTGTTTAAATTCAGAATCACCAAAATAAATTGCTAGTTCACTGTACTATTACTATGCTAATTTATTTTAATTATTAGAACGAAACTATTTTTGTTGAATATTTTTCTCATTAATATAAGATTCTCATCATAAGATAATTAAAAATTTATATTTCGACTAGTAAATAATACTACTAACAATAATAACTTATTAAACTACGAATAAGCTAAACCTGGAAGTCGTAGGGGATTTCATTTATCTGGGCTCCGTCACAGCTAGTAAGGGATCCTCCGAAAAGGACCTCAGAAGGCGAATCAGTATGGCAAAGAGAGCTATGTCCCAAATGGACCGTGTTTGGGCGGACAGAAACATCTCGAGGAATACCAAAAAGCAGCTCGTCACCTCCCTCGTCTTTTCCATTTTTCTCTACGGCGCAGAGACTTGGA
>NW_021011584.1:113526-200125 GCF_003987935.1 Bombyx mandarina
GTGAACTTTCAACATTCTACTATTAAACTACAAAAAAATGGAAGATTTTGCAACGAATATAAAACTTATATTGAGCGTCGAAAGATTTTCCCGGTTTTTTCCCGATTCGCCTTTCAATCCCTAATCGCCCCATTTTACCGGTATATCAATGCCTTTTGCTCGACATTTTTTGCTTTTTTTGCATACCGGTAAAATGGGGCTATTAGGGATTGAGGCGAATCGGGAAAAAACCGGGAAAATCTTTCGACGCTCAATATAAGTTTTATATTCGTTGCAAAATCTTCCATTTTTTGTAGTTTAATAGTAGAATGTTGAAAGTTCACAAAACAACTCTGAATATGCATGATAATAGCTGCTAACTTATAAAAAATCGCGTTTCAAATTAACTTCCTGTGGTGGTAATTATTTTAGTGCTAGAAACTTTGCTCTCTTTTATTTCTTTGTCGCGCATACATAATTAGACACGGACGACTATGATTTATAACGTATATTAGTGTTTTGAATCAAGAAACTTTACAAATATTAAACAGGTAAATGTCTCAGCTTGTTTATTACGGTTTTTAATGTATTGAATTAAATTAAAAAACCATACATGTCAAAAAATCTGTTGTATTTTGAGGGATTATTGCGAGGAGCGACGTGTATATTGCGAGCAGATACAGTGTACAGCGCGCGATGCATTTGATTCGGCCGCAGCGGAGACCAGGAAAGTGGAAATAAGATACTAAAGAAAATTTCGAATGCTCATGGGTGATTAGGCTGGTGGTCAGGGCAGACCTCGACATGAGGATACTTTTCCACCGGATTTCTGAGGAGCGCGCATTCGCCCGGACGTGTTACAATCCCCTAATCCGCCGCCCTAACAAATATACCAGCATCACTGAATTTGAACAACGTGTCAATTTGTATGCATCGGAAATACAGCGTGCACCATATTTGAACCTTTACGCTATGCCCTAAGATTAATCTAAATAGGGTAACAGATTATTTAGGGGTTGTCTATGGTCAGGATTTAGGTATATAGAAGCAATATTTTTAAATTCGATAGCTTACAGAAATACTAGTCCTTAATCGAAGCGGAATTGAGGACGAAAACTTAGTCCCTTATTACACCCCTACGAATAAAGCATAATTTAAAAAATATTATTAGTCAAGTCTGAATTTTGCATGACGATTATGCTAAAAACACAGTTCTACCAACATGATAATTTCTCTAATGTGCGAGGTACATATAAATATGTACGTATAAATGCTATCGAAGTATAAACTCAACATAAATTTAACAAAATATTATATATTTTGTTCAGCAATGGGAGAGATCCACTTTCGAATCTGTATTATAACTCCAATGGCAATAACCGACACACCTTAAATCTCTTAAAACCCAGATAGAAAATAATCAGCGCCTAAGCTTATCCTACCCAAAAGACCGGGTAATGAGGAAATAATAAAACCAGTTCTATAAAGAAAGCCCACTATATATGTATTAAATATATTACTATATATATATATAATATCCTATTTAGATCTATATATATATATATATATATATATATTGTTGTTACTGCACTGTCGATTGCACCTATAATTGAGGTGATGTCTGCCATGTACTTTTGTCAGTTTTTCAATTTTTTTTATTGATGATCACTTTGTTGGTGCAACTAAATAAATAAATAAATTAAAACTATATATAAAAATAAAAGTAGTGCCAACCCTAGCAAATTTCTCATTTCGTCCCAATTAACCGCAATTTTCGGGTAAATAGGGATTACACATATTTTTGCATTTTTTGCTTAAACTGGAATGCTAGTTGCATAATTTTAAATTAGACAACAAAGATGCCCCCAAGACTCAATCATTTTGATCCTGATATAGCATTATATACATCAACAACTACCTTAAAATTGCTCATAAAGTTGAAATTTGTCCCTAATCGCCCCATTTTACGGTACCGTATCAATCGAGCTAGCAACATTTCGTTTTTTTCTTTTCCAATTTTTTGCGGCCGTTGGTTAGCAGGTACCCTAGAAAGTCCAATTTCTCCGCATCAATGTTCCCATTCTCTGTGAGAATCGCTTGGAATCTCTGGGTCTACGGAGATACAATTAATGGATCTCTTTATGTAATAGTATTTTACGTGGGGAGTGAGGGAGTTCCCTGAGGAATTGTTTAGATGATCTTAAGATTTCGCTTTGAACATCGCAGCGTGCGCCAACGGAGCAGAGTTCATTCAGAATAACGGGAATCCCTGTGTTCATCCACAGTATGTTCCCAAATATTTGTTCTGTTACGTACCATTCAGTTCTGGAATAAACTTTTCTCCATGGTGTTACTGGAGCCCTATGAGATGTCCTTTTTTTTTTATTGCTTTGATGGGTGGACAAGCTCACAGCCCACCTGGTGTTAAGTGGTTACTGGAGCCCATAGACATCCACAACGTAAATGCGCCACCCACCTTGAGATACAAGTTCTAAGATCTCAGTATAGTTACAACGGCTGCCCTACCCTTCAAACCGAAACGCATTACTGCTTCACGGCAGAAATAGGCAGGGCGGTGGTACCTAACCGCGCGGACTCACAAGAGGTCCTACCACCAGTAATTACGCAAATCATAATTTTGTGGGTTTCATTTTTATTACACGATATTATTCCTTCACCGTGGAAGTCAATCGTGAACATTTGTTGAGTACGTATTTCATTAGAAAAATTGGCACCCACCTGCGGGATTCGAACACCGGTGCATCGCTTTAACACGAATGCACCGGACGTCTTAACCATTAGGCTACGACGACTTCAAATGAGGCTTGTGGAGAGTATTAAACGGTAGGCAGCGGCTTGTTTCTGTCCCTGGTATCTATGAGCGACGATAACCATTCACCATCAGTTGGGCCGTATGTTGCTCTTACAACAAGGGCAATAAATTTTTTTTTTTTATCGAAAAACGCATCGACTTCGACCCCACGAAAAGCACAGCCACGAACTTCAAAAAGGGTCTCTCGGTACCACTTCGATTATCCCACACCGTATCAGGCGCGGTAATGCGATTCGCTCAATCACACTCTTTGGCTAATCCATACCTTGGGCCACGAAGGTCAAATATGGGCCACTTCGAAAGAGGGATGACATACCGTACTGGTGTGAAAACAGTCCACGACTGAGGTGCATTTTTACTCAATAGATTTTATCCCATGGTTTTCGAAGTAAATTGTTCCTTCGCAATAACTTCATATGCATGTGGACGTACATGCAAGTGTAGCGTTTATTGTGCTGTAGTGTTTGTTCATTATTCTTGCTAGGGGTAGTGTTAGCAAATTCTCTCAGGCTAAGTCCCGTGAGCTTGTCTAGAAATCCAGTGAAGCGAGAATAGCTTCTCGACGTGACTGGCAGTATGCAGTAGGTAGGTGGAATAAAATCTAAAGGAAAACCATAGATTGTAACAAAAAGTAAAATATTAGTACTACCTAATTAAGTTTTTGAACGAAGAAACTTACGTCAAATTGATTGATTTTTCTATTTCCATTTTTATTTCGTTTGTTTGCATTTCACTGCGAAAACTTTAGAGTTGTATTCGATTGTTGTTAAAAAATGGATCAAATATTTTTTTCTACGAGAGGCTAATAAAGCTCAAACATGAACGTATTAGAGAAAGCTGAAAAAGCTTTAGAATATCTTAAAGCAAACGAAGCTTCTGCGAAGTAAGTTTCTTAGTTACCAAAGTGGAAATCAGTTTTTTCAGCGAATGTTTTTATAGTGTTTGTAAACTTTCTAGAGTTCATGAGTTCCAAACGGCTGCTGGAACTCTGGGCAGATGCCTGGGAGCTTTAGGAACTCGCTCGAATTGCGCTCGGCATTATGCAAATTTGTTGCACTCAGCAATTCCAACTTTACTGTTTTTAGCCAGCCATGACAGCGTAAGTGATTAAAGAATATTTATATATTTAAAAAAAAAACCATTTTAATTTTCCATACGCCAGTTGTAAAAGAATAGTAATTTTTAGTTGCTACCTTTTTATTAAAAAATCTGCTTAACTGTTGTCGTGGTTTAATAACTTTTTAGGCTGAGGTGCGTTTGGTTGGCGATGAAGCTCTCAATAGAGCCGTAGTCGGAGGTTTCGCATTCCATTCACACAAAACTAATATTATACTTCAAAATCAGATTGATCACAAAAGGAATGCCAGGTAAATTCCTTTTTAAAAATACATTGCAGGCCATGTCAATAGTGTTGTTATTAATACAACATATAAATAGCAAGTTAATATTACTTTCTGTTTTTCTCTGATTCTTCATTGAAAAATGTGGAAAAAATTATGAATAATTATTATCACCAATTATTCCTTATTTTGTTCTAGATACATGAATTTATTTACACTTGTTTCATTAAATAGGTACATACACTTCATGGGTATTTTTGAATAATCCTATTACTTTCTGAAATGAAAAAAAAAATGTAGCATTTTAATTTTCACAAAATCCTGCTTATTGTACACAACTTTTTTTTTTCCCTAGAATTTAACCTTTTCTCTGGTCTTTGTAAATAGAAATTAAAAGGGAAGCTATTTTGTTTTATCTTATCTTTGCGGGACTGAATAGAAAAAAAGGTACATTACAAATTATCTACAAATTTCGCATATGGATTTCTAGATGGATCCGTGCAGCTTTATCTCGTATTTGCCTTGGAGAATGTTGGCTCCGTCCTGGTGTTGGCAAGATTCGAAATCAAGCCCAGTTCCTATTTCCAAAATTAAGTCAGATAGTGAAAGAGACAAATGAAATTCAACTCATTGTAGAAGCATTAGAGAGTAACCTGCCTCGGCTCCTAAATGCCTTGGGTGAATATACTTCAGATGAAGAGATTTCAGGTATGTAACGCTTCATAACATTGAATAATTAAGTTAAGTTGTACTTTAATGAGATTTTAAAATATAAACGTCCTGTTGGGTGATCCCATCTTTTTTATTATTGCTTCACGGCCGAAATAGGGAGGGTGGTGGTCCTTACCAAGTAATTATCAGTAATTACGCAATTTATAATTTTGATTTTTATTACATGATGTTATTAAGTACGGATTTAATTAGAGAAATTGATACCTGCATGTGGGATTTTAACACTGCTGCATCACTTTATACAAATGCCTCGTGCATCATCCTTTAGGCCACGATGTCCTCAATTCTAAACAACAATAAAATATTCCTGAAATAACCCCTTTTATCCGTTATAATTAAAAGTAAATATTTTTAACTAGGATTTTTCACTTATATTTGGATGCCAGTGCTTTTCATTAAAAAAAGAAAACCATATTAAAATTATTTGTCATTTTCTAGAACTGTCAAAAGCAATTCTATTGCACGTAGAAACAACTGAAGCATCTGTGAGGAGAGGCATAGCGACATGCATAGCGCACATGTGCTCACACAGAGAAGCCTTGCTTACTAATGTCCTACAGAAAGTGTTTGGTAAGCTACTCTAAGTTTATAGATTTTCTTTTATTATTATCAAAGAAAAGGCTTAATGTAATTACAGCCTGTTTAGTGTTGTAATGTTTACCGGAAACTATAGAAATGAGGGAATTCCATGACTGACGTCGCCTTCGTTGATGATTGCGTCGGTCGGCGTCATTTTCGTGGTGTAGATTGCGGTAACCAATTTTAACTCTGCTGGCTTCAATACTGGGCCAAAAGTACAAAAGGTTTTATAGTGGGTGGCCTAAACCAGGGAAGTAGTAGGATATTCTTTCCTCGCCCTAAAATAGAAGGGTTGACATAAGAAGGGTCCATGTTCTAATTAAATTTAGCTAATAATGATGTTTGGTTGACATTATCCGAACGAATTGTAGCTTATTTTTTCACACTCCGTCATTTAGACGCAAACTACATTTCTCAACAATGAGAACTAGAGATACTTTCTAGATAAAGAGCAAACAAACCTGTTTATTATTCGAATTTTTATCCGATGAAGGAATTGAACCCTCAATGTCAGCCCAGTAACAGGGGGCGTTAGCTACTATGCCACCAAGTCATTGAAAATTTTACAAGTCAATAGGAATTAGTTAAGATTGAAAACCAAGTGGGTAGTTAGTAGTATTAAATTATGATAGTAATCTGTTTGTATCCAAAGTGATCAATCAAATGTTGCCAATGACTAGTTATATATGTGTTATATAACTGGTTTCATTTCTCCATTTCCCCCTGGTAATGAAGTCATTTTTATTAGCTACTAGCTAACTCGGCAGGCTTCGTAGTGCCTCAATCGATAAATAAAAGACCTAAACTTTTGTATAAAATAAACTTAAAACAAACAAAAGGAATTCGTCCGCTGGGGGACACATCAAAGGAAAAACAAAATTGTTTGTTTCCGAGCTTTTTTTATAATTTCCCTGGACTTCCACAAATAATTCAAGACCAAAATTAGCCAAATCGGTCCAGCCGTTCTCGAGTTTTAGCGAGACTAACGAACAGCAATTCGTTTTTATATATACAGATTGATTCAGAATTTGCAAACCTTCACATCTCCATTGCGATAGTAACTAGTCATTTGCATTTCAGAAAAACTGTGGCCCATCTCTCGCGAGAGTCCAGTGGTTTTGGGCTGGTTTAGCGTCATCAAAGTCGTTTTTCAGATAAACGAATTCAAGAAATTTGCTGAAAGCGATCTTTTCAACGTGCATGATTACATGGAGGTAATTGTATGTTTATATAGTTAACCTTTTTGGCAGTTTTACGTTGGTAAACTAAAAGCCGGGCAAATACCTTAAACGATTTTTGCCGTTATTTTAATAGTTCAGCTATTGAATAGTTAGTTCAGTTTCAGTTTAATGGTGGTAGGACCTCTTGTACGGGTAGGTACCAGCCGTTGTAACTATACTGAGACCTTAGAACTTATATCTTAAGGTGGGTGGCGCATTTACGTTGTAGATATATATATGAGCTCCGGTAACCAGTTAACACCAGGTGGGCTATGAGTTCGTCCACCCCTCTAAGCAATAAAAAAAAGTTAGTCAGCAAAATGTTTAGTTTTGTTATTAGACAAAATGACAAAAAGGGACCACCCCTTCACGCTATAGGAATAATATTATAGGTAACCACCCTTTCTATTTCCGTCGCGGAACAACTATGAGTACCTATTCGAAAATCGCTAAAACCTTTATCGACCTCATGTGTCCTACCGATATTCGTTTTGTAATTGCTATGTTTTTTTTTATTGCTTAGATGGGTGGACGAGCTCACAGGCCACCTGGTGTTAAGTGGTTACTGGAGCACATAGACATTCACAACGTAAATGCGCCACCCACCCTGAGACATAACCTCCAAGGTCTCAGTATAGTTACAACGGCTGCCCCACCCTTCAAACCGAAACGAAATACTGCTTCACGGCAGAAATAGGCAGGGCGGTGGTACCTACCCGCGCGGACTCCAAGAGGTCCTACCACCAGTCAAAACAGTACTCTGTTTAACAACGTCTAACATTGCAGACAACATACTAATAATATTTGTTTCAAACACAAAACAGCTGTACAATCTATGCGTGAACTACGTAGATCAGTCGACGGACCATAACATCCAGAACTGCGTGATGGAATGCCTTACCGTTATACTGTCCAAAGCGGCCGGAGCGTACAGGGCGGCCGTGCTGGAGAAACACCCCGCTCGGGTTGTATTGGAGGAGAGGAATTTAAATAAAGGACACAGGAGGAATATTAGTGAGTACACAAGCTTGGTTCTTTATTATTATTATTTTTTTATTGCTTAGATGGGTGGACGAGCTCACAGCCCACCTGATGTTAAGTGGTTACTGGAACCCATAGACATGTACAACGTAAATGCGCCACCCACCTTGAGATATGAGTTCTAAGGTCTCAGTATAGTTACAACGGCTGCCCCAACCTTCAGACCGAAACGCATTACTGCTTCACGGCAGAGCCCTCCCACTCATCTCCAGTAAGCCTTGCTGCGGAACACATGTGATGATATACAAAAAAGTGTTTTTTACCGGTGGTAGGATGTCTTGTGGGTCCCATCAAAATCGGTCCAGCCGTTCCAGAGATTAGCCAGAACAAACAGACAGACAGACAAAAATTGTAAAAAATGTGATTTTGGTGTATGTACAGTATATATATTCATATGCATGTAGTAAAAAGCGGCTATTTCAATATTACAAACAGACACACCAATTTTATTTATATGTATAGATTTTCAGGACTTTAAAAACTGTGTCTTCCAGACATCGTTCCCAGCTGGTTTGAACTCTAACGCGCAGTGGTATTGTTGTCAACAGGTTCGTCGAGTGTCATATCTTCAAGGTACGCGCCGAGTCCGGCCTCCGAGCAGAGAGATAATCTAGAGCTTTCGTTTACTGGAGCTTTGCAACTTGGAAGTCTATTGCAGTTGAACACGCCGAGCTTGAGCGTCGAAGATCTGACCATACAGGTGATTTATGGGCTTTTAATAATCGTGAAGTCGTCGTGGCCTAAAAGATAAAGACATCCAGTACATTCGTGTGTAGCGATGCACCGGTGTTCGAATCCCAGGCGGGTACCAATTTTTCTAATGAAATACGTACTCAACAAATGTTCACGGTTGACTTCCACGGTAAAGGAATAACATCGTGTAATAAAAATCAAACACGCTAAATTATAATTTGCGTAATTACTGGTGGTAGAACTTCCTGTGAGTCCACACGGGTAGGTACCACCACCCCGCCTATTTCTGCCGTGAAGCAATAATGCGTTTCGGTTTGAAGAGCGGGGCAGCCGTTGTACTATATTGAGACCTTAGAACTGATATTTCAAGGTGGGTGGCGCATTTACGTCGTAGATTTCTATGGGCTCCAATAACCACTTAACACCAAGTGGACTGTGAGCTCGTCCACCCATATAAGCAATAAATAAAAAAATAACCCTAAGATATTTACGAATTCATTTGTATTGGAAGCCCGTGGAGGTGGGTATTACTGTCTTGCTTCTGTGCCGCGAACCAGTCGTGCGTTCCAGTTTGAAGGGTGGGGCAGCCGTGAGCTTCGACCTTATCTGGTGGCGGCGTTCAGGGTGTACTGTTTATGAGCTCCGGTGACCGCTTTACCCCAGGTCGGCCGCGTCTGTGGGTTAATTCGCTCGTCGAGCCCTTCGTCGCAAGCGACGGGTTCGACGAGGACGGCGACCGGTGGTCGATCGACCATTTTCGTAATAAGAGCTTGTATCTGTGGTGGGGGGTATGGTAGTAATCCACAAAGATACATTCACATTGGGGTTATTCGTTTAGGAAAAATTATATCTTTCTAAGTATATTTAATTTAAGTATGGATTGGTCCGAAGAAAAGTCTCATTTTGGATTTATGTCGAAATTTCGATCTTACGCTTGCGGCAATTGAGTTTGAATTTGTCTGAACCGGTTTTAATGAATGTGACCGGGTCTCGAAACGGTAGTAAGTTCCACTTGGAGCGTTGACGTCACCATATTAACGAGGTCTGTGCGCAGACTCCGGAGTCGCCGGCGAGCGAGGGGGAGGCGCCGCCGCCCGACTCTGAGCTCCTCTCCAGAGACTTGTCGGAGAAACTTAAGGAGTTCGAAGAAACCGACAGCACCGATACTGACCTGGAGAAATGTTCCCACGACGCCGGGTTCAAGGTTAGATTCGTTTGGTTTAATTTTAATATTGAGTAGCTGACCCGGCAGACTTCGTAGTACCTCTGTCGATAAATAAAAGACCTAAACTTTTGTATAAAATAAACTTAAAACAAACAAAAGGAATCGATCCGACGGGGGCAACATCAAAGGAAAAACAAAATTGTTATTTTTATTTAATTCCGAGCATTTTCATATTTATCTACCTTATAAACCTTTAGACTTCTACAAATAATTCAAGATCAAAATTAGCCAAATCAGTTCAGCCGTTCTCGAGTTTTAGCGAAAAGCAATTCATTTTTATATACAGAGATGATGAGAGATGGTCACCGTCGGTCGTGATTATCGAGAGTTTTTTAACGTTCTCGATAGCGTAAAAGTTAACTCAAATTTGTGTGGAGTTGGAACAGCGCCCCTAGCTGCAAACGTAGGGACGCTGGTCCGATGCAGCCGTTCTGTGGCGATAAAGAAGTTAAATCCTCGCACGAAGCACACTGATGGTCACACTCGGGCTATTACTGACACTTTTAAAATTTAAGCCAATCGCGTTTGTGTATTCTAGTAACGGGGTTACCAATGAAAAGCAAATCGAGGGTTGAAAGGTTATTTGTTGTAAGCGACATTTCGCTTAACACGCGACATTTTTATCTTTGTAATTAAATGTGCATTTTATTTGGTATTAGCGTCAACAGTTCGATGTTATTAATTGAACTTTAATTCAGTTTATTAAAATAGTTGAAGAGCAAAGTTGCAAAAATGTCACTTAAATAAATATTTAGCAAATAGCCTTTTGCCGTTCGATAATGTAATAAGTATGTTTACAAATTGAAAAGTCTAGTTTTATTTGCAGATAAACATAGGATCTGTAGCCGATGATGATGTCCCGCTAAAGTATTGTGTGAGGTTGCTGGCTTCGAAGTTTTTGTTGGCTGGCAACAAAGGAGACCTCATTCCTGATCGGTAAGCTCATTGCGATCGGTTCGTAGCGCCCCGCGTGCGTGTCCCTCCCACTTTGAGACATGAGGTCTAAGTCTACAGTGTTGTGTAACAGCTGACTCGCCCGTCAAACCGAAACGCAGGACCTCTTCGCAGCAGAAATAAGCTGGGTTTGGGTTCATCCAACCTCAGTAAATGGCAGTAGGCGACCTCACTAATTCAACAAGACAACCATAGTTTAACTAATAATAAATAATAACCTTTTTTTTAATACGCCCTAATTAGCTTCATACGTATGATGTTTTTCCCGAGCAGGCAGACGAGCATACGGCCCACGGTAAGTGGTAAGAAGGTAAGTGGTCACCGTCGCTCATGGACGTGAGCAATGCCAGGGGCAGAGCCATGCCGCTGCCTACCGCTTAATACTCGTTAGTATGTTAGTATGTAACGGAAATTTTGATTATGATTTTGACCCCCCTACAATACGTTGGATTGACTCGAAATTTGGCATACTTATCAAGGACTAATGACAATTCATTTTAATTCAATATTTACAGTTAGACCAACTGGTCTACTATTTACTACTATCCAGGATAACTATCCTCGCTAAGATGACAATCAGGAATAGCGATTTTTTGTCGGGACTACCTTCTAATTTTAACAGCTCTCTCACAATACTAACAAAGCCTTATTCAATAGTTTTTTTTTTTACAATAAATTTATTTTTCATATTTTTGTTGGATATTCTATAAAAGCCTATTTTTTTTATTTTTTTTTGTGAGCTCCATTTTCCCATTCGATATAATGATAATTCGAGTTTCGATCGTAATCGATACAAAGAGAATTTATCAACGTCCCTAACGCGGCAGGTCTGTGCGGGTCTCGTTGAAGGCGTCCGCGCTTAACTGCATATCGGAAGTAGTACAGGTGTACCCTCAAGCGATGACCTTGTATTTGGACAAAGATGCTGACGCGAAAATCCATAATATTTCCGGTAAGAGGCACTATTGGTGTTGCATAATAGTTATTTTCTCCTACCTACGCCGAAAGTTCGGTTTTCGTCCCGCTGTACAGGGAAGAAAGTGTAACTTTTCCTCCCTGGGTACTGACAAGTGCGCATGCGCGTTAGTGTCTACGTCTGCTCTCACGCACTTAATATTCTCCGCCATTGTTGTGTTCGGGTAATTTGCAATATTGTATTTAGTGTAAAAGTGAAATAAACAAAAGGCAATAAAATTTAATAGTGAAGTATTAAACAAAGATGAGTTCATCAGACAGTTCTTAGTAGTAGTTTATTTAAAAATTAAAAAACAGTTAAATTGTTTTTTTATAAGTATGGGGGGGGGGGGCTCCCCCTACCCCCACCAGGGCTTCGCCCCTGGACCCCGGCTCGATACTCCACGAACTTTCGGCCTGGTAGGAGAAAAAACAGTATATACACAATGTACTATTTTTGAGATATATCGTCGTTGTCAAACCAAAATCTGCTATGTGCAAAAACTATATTTTGAATTAACGAGTAAAAAAAACATTTTCGTATAAAATTTTATATGAAAGTGAATTTTTAAGAACTAGTATCAAATGAAACCTATATATAAATATTAAAGCTATAGACACATAACAATTTTTTTTATACGGTAGATAGGGCTGTGAAAGTTATACGAAAATGTCAAAAAGTGAGAATCTCAAAAAGTTCACATAGCAGATTTTGGTTTGACAACGACGATATTTTTTTTTAAGGTAAAAGGAAAATACTCTCTTGACAGTAACATTTTTTGGTGGTTAGCATTGAGGATATCGCGACAAAAGTATCGCCCTTGAAGTATGAGATCGAAGCCTCAATTATAATAATATTTTATTCACGGCTCTTAAAATACAAATACGTACAAGAATTTATAACACTAGTATAATAGTAGACAAGGCTTTTTTATGAGGTAAGGTAGGCAGCGGCTTGGCTCTGCCCCTGGCATTGCTGAAGTCCATGGGCGACGGTAACCACTCACCATCAGGTCGGCCGTATGCTCGTCTGCCTACAAGGGCAATAAAAAAAAGTACACAATAGTACTTTTTTGTTGTTTAATTTTGTATTATTTATTAATCGATATGTTTCAGGGTCATCAGAGGGCACAGACTCGAACCAAGATAACATTAATGAGTACATATTAGAGAGAAACGTCTGTTACCAAGACTCCCTAACAGATTCCTTAAGCCAAGAGCTGAATAGGAGCATCGAAGGTCACTCGATTTGCAAAAAAGACATAAAGTCCCTCGAAAAAAGCACAGATAGCGGCGAGAAAAGCTCCAAGGACGCACCCAGCATCGACAGTAAGCTCAAAACGGACTTAATGGGAAGCGCCATGACCGATAGCACGAATCCCAACATGACCATCAGTAACTTCACCACAAACTCCAACATGACCACGAGCAACGACCAGACCAGCGGATACCCCATGTCCAGCAGCGGGGACGTACTGTCCTCGAGCATCGATTTGGACATGAAATTCGATCATTTCGGCGAATCGACAACCAATCTGGACAACCTCAAGGATTTGGAACGCAAAACTGACAGGACGAAAAGAGCCTTGAAAAGGACCGATGAAGTACAAAGCGCTGATATGGAGGGCTTGGTCGACAGCAAAGACGAGAAAGACTTTGAGTTTCAGCATCTATCCGATATTTTTCTGCTGCTGGAAGGTCACTGCGACCCGCAGATCAGGGGTCTGGTCAGGGTCTGCATTGGGAACTACTTGGCGGCCGCTCTGAATGCCTCCCACGGCGACTATAACAGATGGAGAAACTTTACTTCGTTGCCTAAAGCCGTCGGAGACTGCATGAGCGCTGGGGACCTGGTACAGATCATATTGAAGGTATGTTGGAACAAATGTTTGTCGTAATATGTAAAGCATAAATAATAGTTCAATTGGTTTAGTGATTGGTAACTTTATAGGTGATTGAGGTATTGTGGGCCCATGCGGGTAGTTCCATCTCGCTGGACTGTCATGTCCACCACCAATATTGAGACATGAGGTCTGGTAGGACGTCTTCTGAGTTCGTACGGGTAGGTACCACCACTCTGCCTATTTCTGCCATGAAGCAGTAATGCGTTTTGGTTTGAGGCGCGAGGCAGCCGTTGTACTGTTAAAAAAGTGAGTCCTTAGAACTCATGTCTCAAGGTGGGCGGCGAAATTTTCATTGTAGATCTCTATGGGCTCCAGTAACCACTTTACACCAGGTGAGCCGTGAGCTCGTCCACCCATCTAAGAAATAAACAAAAAGTAGTGGTCCCTGGTAGTCGAAATTCGACTATAATTCATCTAAATTATAAGTTAGTACACTATTATGATTCCACTATCAAAGACTATCCACAGATTCGGTAGAATCTGGCGCCAAGTTCCGTTCAAAAATCCTGTTGTAAACGGAGCGCCAGACTACCGACTGTGTTTACTGTAAGCAGAACGGTTTTTTGAGGTTGCGAAATTTTATTTAATTCTACGGTACTTCTGGTTCCTAAACTGTACATTATATCAATCACTCACACGGTTGCTTAATGGTGAACACGTATCGAGTGATTGTCTTATAAAATAATTACAAAACAGTGCAATTAAGTGACATACGAGTACAAACAAGTGTTTATTTCACCTGAACATTCACAAGAAGTTCAAATATATAGAAGTAGTAGCGCGAAATCAGTTTCTTCGTCGTCAAATTTGATCGAAGTGTGCACAACTAAACAAGGAAGATCATCAACAAGTAAATTAGATCAGCCATATTTATTACAATAGTGCCAACCTATACACCGAATCATAGACTAAGAAGAATAGCCGAATGACAGCGAAATATTCAATAGTGTGGCAAGCATTAAAATTATAAATTCTATCATTTGCTGTTACCATTTGCACAAACCCAAATTACCCTAGAAAATGGATAAAAATATGGAAATATTATGGTCAAAATTANCCTTACATACGGATGTCAAACATGGGCCCTAACAAAGGCACATGCTCGAAAATTAGAAGTTTGTCAAAACGCTATAGAGAGGAGCATGACGGGGAAAAGATTATCAGACAAAATAAGAACATCAACAATTAAAAAACAAACTCAATTAAAGGATGTCTCAGTTACAATAAGGAAACTTAAATGGAAGTGGACGGGGCATACTATAAGAGGACAGGAGAAATGGTGTAAAACTATAATGTACTGGTATCCGAGAGACAGAAAAAGAAACCGAGGTAGACCATTTAGGAGATGGGTGGACGACATTAAGGCAGTTGCGGGAAGCACATGGACCAGAACAGCTGAAAATAGAAGCTTATGGAGGCAGTTGGAGGAGGCCTATGTCTATAATAGACAAACAGACAATAACTAATAATAACATAGGTAAAAAAAAAAAAAAGCTTCCAAATTTTTTTTTAACTAATATTAATACCACTACTTACTTAAAACATAGTAAAAAAAAATAATTATTGTATATGTAAAAAAAAAAAAAAATGTAATTGTCTGAATAAAGGCTTTATTATTATTATTATTATTATTATATAACTGAGACCTTTAAGTCATGTCTTATTTTAATTTATATTCATATTTTTATGAAAAATGATATTATGGAGTGAAATGAAATGAAGATGATTAATTTGAGACATTAATCAACTGGGATGAAATGAAATGAGATGATATGGGATGAAATATAATCTCAGTAAAATGGTGGTCATTTATTAAGATCTCAGTGGACTTTTTGGAGGTTTTTTTTTTTTTTGGTCAGGAGGAAATCTTTTAATTTTAAAATCTGAAATAATTAAGAACAGCGTCATCTACCGTTCACATTTGAAACAATTTAATTCGGTTTAAATTTGTAAAAGTTGATGTTGATTATTATTACACTAATTAATTGAGCGTTTCATTAGCTTTTAAGCTGAGTGACTGTTTATAGTTTATTTTTATTCTATTGTCTATTTTTGTTAAGTAATAAATGAGCAAAAAATAATACTTAACAAAAAGATATGAAATCCGAACAAAAACAGTTTCACTGTAAAAAATTGCGCCAAGTCCACGTTCATAAAACTCATCTCAATAACATTTGCAATTTACAAAAAAAATAAGACTCATCTCAATAACTTTTATTCTCTACAAAAAGATGTGAAATACAAAAAAATACCAAGAAAGCGTCATAAAATTGAAAAAAACAAAAATAAAATTGTTGAAAATTTAAAAATAAAAAATAAAAAAAATTATCGTACTTGGCGCGCGTCATTGAGTACCCCAAAAATTTTCGGAAGAATTTCAACCCGAGAAAAAAACCATTTTGCTTTAATATACAGTGAAAGCTGAAAAAGTTACCCAGGTTGTCTTTTTCGCTCTTGTTAGCGTTTTATGAGAAATTGAGACAGAACTACAGTAATTTTCAACAGCTCTCACTATATACCTATGGGCTATTATATGCCAAATCGACCACTTTTGCGTTCGACCCTTTTAGATTCAGCTGAAACTTTATTATTCTTTTCTACCCTTTGAAAAACATTTTTGAGAATTTTTTCAAATGTTTTGAAGCCAACGTATACATACGTATCGACTCGGAAGTAGTTTGTATTTGTATAAGCGAACACGAGAGGGTGTTTAGTTCAAATCATAAAAGATGAGCGGGAAATTAAAAAAAATTCAAATAACATACGTATGAGATGTCGATTTTACCTAACTATTGTAAAACTTATTATGAAATAATAATTCATTAATTACATTTATGCATTTCATAGGTTGACCTACTTATAAATTTATAAACATTGAAAGGATGTTCATTTATCCTGAAAAAATTTGGGGTACTCAATGAATCGCGCAAAGTACGATAAAAATTTTTTTTTTTTTATTTTGAAATTTTCAACCATTTTTTTTTATTTTATGACGGTTTCTTGGTATTTTTTTGTATTTCACATCTTTTTGTAGAGAATGAAAGTTATTGAGATGAGTCTTATTTTTTTTGTAAAGTGCAAATGTTATTGAGATGAGTTTTATGAACGTGGACTTGGCGCAATTTTTTACAGTGAAACTGTTTTTGTTCGGATTTATTATACTTCTATAATCACAGATTTCGCCAAGAATACACTTTAGACAAATATTAATAAAGACGAACAATATTTAATCTTTTCTCAATTTGACCACAGACTATATTTAAGCTGTAAGAAAAGTTTGACAATCAACAAATAGTGTGCATGCGTGTGTGTGTCAAATGCACGGTAGTGGGTGTAATGTTTTTTTATGCATAATTTAAAAAAATACAAACATTCTGCACTCGTTTTCTATATTCTCTATAAGTGTGGGAAATTTTATATCCGTCCGCGCAAATTTCGTAAAGAGCTTTTGCTTCACGTATTGATATATAGATAATATTGTTTCCGTTGTCAGTGTAGCACTTATTGTATTGTCTTTCAGGGTCTAAGGGACGAAATACATTCAACAGTGAACCACAGCCTGTCAGCGCTGACCGGCCTGGCCGTGGCCCTCTCGGCTAGCTCAGACTGGTCCCTGCTCGTAGACGCGCTGACCTCGTTAGTGCACGTGGAGACCAACACGTATTGGCTGTGCAGGGTCAATCTCTGTAAGCTCTACGAAAGGATACCATATAAGAGGTGAGTTAGTGGAGCCGTGATGATTGTCGTGTCCGCCCATATCTACTGGTCATATATACTGGTGGTAGGACCTCTTGTGAGTTCGCGCGGGTAGGTATGACCTCCCTGCCTATTTCTGCCGTGAAGCAGTAATGCGTTTCGGTTTGAAGGGTGGGGCAGCCGTTGTAACTATACTGAGACCTTAGAACTTATATCTCAAGGTAACACATGTAAATTCAAACCTAATTGCCTCCACACTAACTATGATAAACTTTGGCCACTTTTGCGCTGACGGCCTCAATTAATAATCTCTACAATAGCAATTTTTTTGCATTTATTCACTTTTTTTTTAATTTTGTTTTTATTGCTTAGATAGGTGGACGAGCTCACAGCCCACCTGGTGTTAAGTGGTTACTGGAGCCTATAGATATCTACGACGTAAATGCGCCACCCACCTTGAGATATAAATTCTAAGGTCTCAAGTATAGTTACAACGGCTGCCCCACCCTTCAAACCGAAACGTATTACTGCTTCAACACAGAAATAGGCAGAGTGTTCGTATATACCCGTGCGAACTCACAAGAGGTCCTACCACCAGTAGATTTATAATACAAACCGAATAAAATATAACAAAAAGAAATTTCGTTCCAACCGGGTAGAGTTCGGGTAGAGTGAGAGATGAAATGTATATTTTTTTTCTAGATTATTTACGCTGTATCCGAGTTATCGCGCTAGAAGTCGAATGATAATGAACACGTTGATTGGTCTGCTCCGCGACCCGGATCAGAAGGTCAGAAGTGCCGCAGCGCACGCCATAGCGAAGTGAGTTTTAATTGATTTCATTAAGGTATATTTGACTAGCTTTTGCCGGCGACTCCATCCGCGTGGAATAGTAACTTTGGCAAAACGCTAAATTTTACTCGCATTTTTATTTCGCAGTGGAAGCTCTCAAAAGGGATTAAAACCCCGATTTTGAAACATTCTTTATTGTTGCTCCGCTTGCATTTGTCTTAGCGTGATGTTATATAGCCTATAGCCTTCTTCGATAAATGGACTATTTAACACTGAAAGAATTTTTCAAATCGGACCAGTAGTTCCTGAGATTAGCGCGTACAAACAAACAAACTCTTCAGCTTTATAATATTAGTATAGATGATGATGTTTGATTTATTAATAATTTATTCGAATGATTAATCGTTAAGTTACATCAATTGTATCACCTTAGTGAGTTAGTGAAGTCGTTTGTGAGCTAATTTATGTGACGTTAAATGAATTTAAAAAAAATGGCGCGCGTGCAACTTGGTGCATGTGAAAGAAGTGAAACTTCTTTTGCGGTGTGTAGTATTTTACATCCTTCAATCAAATTTCTCTCGTAACAAGGAATGCATGCTGTCTATAAAAGAAACGACCTAGCTCTCTTTATCCTTTCCCTCTCTCCACGGTCGAGTGGTTCTCGAGGCGATTTATCTATTGTCTCACTCTCGCTCCTCCTAAATTGTATCTTTTCTCTCTAGCCGTAACGAATCTGTCGCGAGTGAAATTTTACTCTCAACGAACCTAAAGAAGTTTAACTTCTAATTCGCATTGAACAATACAGTGCACTTAACTTTCGCCTCGCCTTATTTGTTATCGCGTTGTCCACAGCGTTATACCAACGATATACCCGCGAAGGAGACACACGCCGGCCACAATGGTAACTGAGTTAGCTAAGGAGTTAACGGACGAGGTGTCTTTGGATAGAGCGACGCTGTCTTTGCAAATAGTACGCGACATATACTTCTATCACGACCTCCCTCGGCAATTGACCGAAGGGAACAGAACGGACGGCGACACCCTCAAGATTGTTGTCGGAGACTTAATGGGTAGACTGATGGCCAGCAGCTGTAAACATTATTCGGTAAGCGACCTAAATAACATATGCCTTAAGATTGATTCTCAAATGTCCTTTTTTATAATATAATAATAATAATCATTTTAATACTGTTACGCGCTGGGGATAGGGATAAATAAAATTCTACCGAATTACAAGTTAAAACTGTATTAGCACTTAGAACACTTAAAAAATTTCACTTAAATGACAAACACTTTAAAATTCTCAATTCGCTTCTTCCGCTTCGCTTCAAGTGATCCGTTCGCTGTTTCGCTTCGAGTAATTTTTGCCTAAATACCTACACAGTTCCAATGAATTTTTCGCTTAATAATTTATGGTTTTGGGATTTGTATTAACATTCCACATTTTACTTCTCCAATCTGAGTTTTTTTATTCAGTTATGGGCGCTGGAAACAGGTACATATATAGTACACAAATATCTCGTACAAAGCTCCTTAGCTATATATATCAATTTTTTTTGCTTATGTGTGAGGACGAAGTTACGGCCTACCTAGTATTAAGTTATTACCGAAGCCCATAGACATCTACAACGTTAATGCCGTCACCCACCTTGAGACATGAGTTCTAAGGTCTCATTTAACAGTACAGCGGCTTCCCCGCCCTTCAAACCGAAGCTCATTACTGCTTCACGGCAGAAATAGGTAAGGTGGGTGGCGCATTTACGTTGAAGATGTCTATGGGCTCCAGTAACCACTTAACACCAGGTGGGCTGTGAGCTCGTCCAACCATCTAAGCAATAAAAAAAAAAGGTGATGGTATCTACCCGTGTGGACTCACAGACGTCCTTCCGCCAGTAAAAAACACTTTTTTGTATATCATCACATGTGTTCCGCAGCAAGGCTTACTGGAGGCGCTACAAGCGATACTAATCAAGTGGACTCCTTGGAAACACATAGACGCCTACTCCGGTCAAGGGATCCTGGGCTATTGTCTAGATAACCTGGACTATTGCAACACGAACGTTTCTATGAGGACCCTTCTTCTGGACCTGTGCCGTTTGATTTATCCAGGTATCCATCGAGATTCGTAGTATTCATTATTGAGTAGCTCTTTAATGTCAACTAGTGGTCGCCCGGTAATCGAAATTCGACTAGCTATTCGACAAAGCTATTCTCAATTTGACCACAGACTTTAACAATAAACAAAAGAGTACAGTCCGCGCGCGCGCTCCGAGGATTCGGGGGCTGAGTAAGCGGGCGGGCGTGCACCGCGCCCGACCGTCGCTTCATACCCCGCACTCTCCCACTACTAGTGTCGACTAGTACTAGACTAGTACTAGTTAAGACGTCAGAGTGCGCTTACCGACTCGTTGCTTTTAATTTTGCGATAGCAGTGTTATTTACGTGTGTTTTCTACTATAAATAGTATTTACACTTATAAGTGTTTTTGTTGGCACAAATAGCTATTTAATTTGAGGAAAAAGGAATGGCGAGCACTAGCATAATAAACATGCCTTAGCATTAGAGGAACATTACTGGTAAAAGGATGGCTTAGTGGAGGAAGTTGTCGAATCATTTATTATTGAAGTACGTGAGAAGAGTGACAATAGTACATCAAATTCTTCAAGTACTGATTAATCTGATTGCCACAGTAATCAATAAGATTTTACGTGCATTTTGTCCAATAAGTAGCAGTTCATTAAATTAAATTCATACGTGATCAATTGTTTTTTTTTTATTTGAAGTACATAATACCCTGATAGAACTATTATATAATTTACACTCGTACGGAGGCTTAAGATGTGTTAGTATCGATAGCGCAATATCGACTAATTACAACACTAGCTCATTACGTCAACATTCCTTAACATTCCTCGGAGCTCACGCGCGGACTGTATATACGCGTGTGTGTGTCGAATACATGGTAGTGTGTCTAATGTTTTATTTATTGATCTAATGTATTTTTTATAATAAAAAATATTCTGCATTCCTTCTCTATTTTTTTTTGTTTTTACGCAATGACTTTACTAGAATAAATGTTATTTACAGTTGAAGTGCACAACATAATGCGCAAAAGGACTGCTAGTAGAGATATATTTGAACGCGATTCGACTAGTAAAGGGAAGTGGCAACACCTCGACGGCGACAGGGTTGCCAGCTTAGCAGAGAAATTTCTCCAAGTAACATTGAAAATGCTGAATGTATTGGTTCATCTGATTGAGGAAGTTAATCCCAATGTACATTTGAATAAGGGCGGGATTGCCCTTCCCGGGAGTCCGGTTCGAAGGAAAACTCAAGGTATTTTAAATTAGCACCCAATTGTTGTTAATTCGAGGGTTTCAAAGTTTGTTTGCTTTGAACCCTAATTATTTTTATGTAGCCTCTTAAACTGGTTTTTATAACATCAGCTATGAGAGTCCAGTTAAAGTTGGCTCAGTCGTTTCTGAGATTAGTTGTAAAAGTTTTTTTTAATACAAAAAAAAGTGGTTATCATATAAGAGAATACTTTTCAAATCCTTTTAGTTATATGTCTGTATTTTGACATTAGGAACAGGCCCTTCACTTTTTATTTTATTTGTATAGATTCTATTCAAACTCGGAAGAATTCGACGGCGAGTGAAAGCTTAGATGACAAAGCCTCTCTAAAACGAAAGCCTTTAATGCCGGCAACGAGCTTGAGAGCGAACTTTGTGGGACACTTTTATAACGAACCGTTCTATATGAAATTGTACGAGGGCTTAAGAGCAGCTTATTCGAATCATAAGGTAATAATTTTTTTTTCTCTCTAGGATACGTAAGGCCATATTTTAAATTTATGAATAATATAATTAATCAACATATAGTTGGTGTTTGGGACATAAAAGGTATTTTTGAAGCGGCTTACCGAGAAAAAAAAACAACCATTCTAAAACAGTAATTGGATTATCACAATAACATATGTTTTAAATCCTATTCAATATAGTTAAAGATCCCTTTATACACTACGTTTCAGAAAATCGACTATCGATATTTTTTTTATTTACAGTAGCCCATCCCTACTAGCACAGAAGACTCAAAAAAACATACTGAATTTTAATTTCAGATAAATCTCGACCCTAAATCGAGCATATTCCACACGTTTCTATCGACCACTCTGGACTGCCTCGCCGTGCAACTGGAACTGTCCACCGAGAAGGAGTTCGGCTCCGTCACAGAAGAGATCCTGTACTACCTCAAGGCAATAATGCCCTTATGCGCCGACAATACGGTCTATTGTGTGACGCAGCTGTTGAAATGTTTATTCGGGACGAACATGGTGGCGCAGTACGACGATTACATGAGCATCAGCGACAAGAATGAGGGCAGCCGGCAGACCAGCTTCTGTGAGGACGTGTGGACTCGCGCAGACCACGGCTCCAGGAGGAGCAGCGTCGGCTCGAATGCGAGTCAGAAGCTGTGTCTGGACATCAAGAACCCCAGGATGGCGGCGGAGAGGCAACTGCTGATCGCGCTGGAGAATTTCGCCAAGAACAAATCTGATAGGAAGTGGAGTACCAATAAGGAGGAGCTGGAGAAATATATTAAGTTATTTGAACCGGTTGTCATACAGTCTTTGAAGGTATGTTATTATTGTGACGTCAGTTTTTTTTTTGCTTAGATGTGTGGACGAGCTCGCAACTCACTTAGTGTTAAGTGGTTACCGAAGCCCATAGACATCTAAAACGTCAATGCCGCCACTCTCTTTGAGATATGAGTTCTAAGGTCTCAGTATAGTTATAACGGCTGCCCCACCCTTCAAACCGAAACGCATTACTGCTTCACGGCAGAAATAGGCAGGGTGGTGGTACATACCCGCACGGACTCACAAGAGATCCAGATAATATGGATGAACTCTGCTCCGATGGCGGGAGGTGCGATACAGGTGCGGTTGTAACAACACCTATGCTGTTTGGTTACAGAGCTACACAATGCAAAACGACATTCCACTCCAGCGCCAAGTGCTAAGTCTGCTGAACCAACTGTTGACCCTGAGGGTGAACTACTGCATGCTGGACAACGATCTGATCTTCATAGGCTTCCTGATGAAACAACTAGATTTATTCGAACAACATGAAATACCGTAAGTTTTTATTTACTTTAACATTTTCGGTATTAATTTTATTAGTTATCGAAGCTTTAGGCTGCCTGTGCACCGGAGCGGAGCGAGGCAGTGGAGCGGAGAAACGGAGAAATATTAACCAATAAGATCGCACAAAATCTCCGCTCCACTTTAGTGGACAGGGAGTGAACTGACTCGTCGCGTAGGTACTAAACTCTATTCCGCATTACTTCCTCGCTCCGCAGCCTCGTTCCGCTCCGGTGAACAGACACAGTACGCAACTCCGCTCCGCCCTACTCCGTCACTCCGTTCCGGTGGACAGGCAGTCTTAGAGGCTCCCTTTAACAGTAATATTACCCCATTATAGACATACTATAAATTTAAATGGCACTTTAACTAACATGAGTTTTATGTTACTAACATCAGTTTACCCTGCCACAGTAATGTATTTCAGTTTGAAGGGTGGGCCAGCCGTTTTACTATAAAACTCATATCTCAAGACGGTTCGTGGCATTTACGTTGTTGATGGGCTCCGGTGATCACTTAACAACAGTTGGTTTATGAGCTCGACGAAAATACAAACTTGTAATTTTGTATGATAATAAAAAAAACTTATTTATTTTGATTTCAGGAATTGTTGCGATTTGGTGAACAGCATCCTCATGTTTTTGGTGCAACTGTCGTCTTCCAAGCATCACACGAAGAAGATCATTGAAATACCGAAAGTAAGTGTTCCACTAGTGTGTGGGCAAGAGACCTCGAAATCAGAGTCAGAAGGCCGGATGTCTACGGCAACTTTGTCCTAATGTATTGTATATTTCTTGAATGTTAGACCCCATGTTATGAAGTGTCGCCATTCAATTTGTAAAGGTGACTATTTAGCAAAATTTAATTTTTATTTTTTTTATTTTAATAATTATTGTTATATTATAATACTTTGTATTAATTGTATGTATATTTACGGAGATATGTATGTGTATATGTATGTGTACATATACGTATATGTATTTCACTGGAATGGTACACCGCGCGTAGTTCGTTTCCAAATGATTCTTGTCCACCTGATGGTTGTCTGGAAGAGATCGCTCTTAGCGATAAGACCGCCAATTGTACTTTTTTTGTTTTTAATGTATCGCACTGTTTATTTGTTTTTCTGGTGTACAATAAAGAATACTATCTTTCTCTCTCTCTTTAATGTACCGTGAGCGGGTGACCCCTTAACACATCTGTTGCAGTCTGTTGTCTTCCGATTAATAATCAGTTACCATTACCTATGATCTTCTATACTAATATATAAATCTACAGTGGTTTTTACGGATGCTCCGTTATAACTACTGAACCGTGCATCCGATTGACTTGAAACTTGGTATCCATGTAGAAAATACATGTACTTAATGGATAGGCTAATATTTATACGAGTGTTGGACTCCCTACACCAGTTGCGGGGGGCGTTAATGATGAGAATCTTTGTGGGGGTGAGAAATGATAATGTTAATTTTAAATGCCCAGCGAAGCGGACGGGTACAGCTAGTCTTTCATAAGTATATTAAATTTGATTGAGTATTGAACCTGAAACACGTAGTTTAATCAGGCTAAAGAGGAACTCGAGCAGCGGTCAGGGAACATTTTTAATTATTACCCCAAAATATTTTTGTGTAAGTTGATATTACGCCATGGCGAAGAACAAAAAAAAAACGAAATCGCTTCTTTTTAGCATATTTCATATTATAGACCCCCCTGATAATCTTAAAAAGGAAAAAATAACTAAAAAATTTATTTATACATAATTTATTCAATTTATAAATGTAATACATAACGGTAATAATAGTAATATATGTAATATACAGTTGAGGGAAAAAAATCGCCCCCACAGCAAAATAATAGTAAATGATAATTTCTTGTTATTTTATAATTAAAATGATATTTTTCTTGTATTATTAGACGAAAAAACTAGTTTAAATTTTATATATTTATAGCCCCCATAAAAACTATTTTTTTAATGTAAATGATTTTCTTCTGTTTTACCCCCCAAAATTTCATTCTACCCCATTTGGGGTAATTTACCCCGGTTCCCCGACCGCTGAACTCGAGCAATGAGGTAATAAGTCGGTGGTGTGTTCCAGTTAATCCAGTTGTGCGATGGTCTGATGGCGTCGGGGGCCCACGCGGAGTGCATCGCCGGTCTAGAACCCGTCGCTGTCAAAGTCTTCAGCAGTATGGGAGGTGAGTACTTGACGGACCTCACATGCCATAGAGCAGCGGTCGGGTAACCGGGGTAAAGTACCCCAAATGGGGTAAAATGAAATTTTGTGGGGTAAAAATGAAACTTGTGAGTAAAAAGTATATATTGAAGTGAAACTTTTTTAGAATCGTTAAAATTTTAATTATTGTTTTCTTTTCAAAATTATTATGGGGGCTATAATATTAAAGATACTAAAAAGAAGCGATTTCGTTTTTTTGTTCTTCGCCCTGAGGTAATATCAAGTTACACAAAAATATTTTGGGCTTATAATTAAAAAAGTTCCCCGACCGCTGACACAGAGGATCACTTGTGATCATCGACGAATTAAGACGACTTTTCCCGTGTAATAAAAATCAAACTCCCAAAATGGATATAATTTATTAAAATGGATATTAGGCGTTTCGGTCAGAGGGGTGGGGCAGCCGTTCTACTATACAATTGTGAGTTAGACCTCATGTCTCAAAGTGGATGTTGAGCTCGTTCAATAGTACAAATACATATATGCGGGAAATAAAATTCTCGCGACCCTTAAAGCGGGAATTAGGATATCGACACTTGAAAGGCAAACGTGACTAAGCGACAATGCGTGAACTTTACAGGAGACTAATTTAAAGTTGAAATACCTGAAAAAAAATATTATTTTAACGAATCTAGCTGTAGGATTGAAATGATTTTAATAGACCTAGAAATATATTTTTTTTGCGCATCGAATATGGTTATTGCCTATCATTTATGTACAAAGCAGTTATTGTCGCTTAGTCGCGTTTGCCTTTCAAGCGTCGATTGTCTTGAGTTGCTTATCTATAACTAATTTATGTATATTAATCTATGGTTGTGAATGTGGTATATACAAATTTTGTTGTTTAATCTTATACAGTAATGATGTTTGCGTGAAACGTCGAAGGTGCCAGTCTTTGATTTGCCGTTAGCAACGCCATCTATCGTTGAATGTTAAATGTGAGCGTCGACTGTAAATATCGATAATTTTGAATAGAGTTCGGTTTCAGGTAACGTGTTAGGCCGAGCTCAACAGCAAGAGGCGCAGGCGACCAGAGAAGTGCTCTTCTATATGCTGCAGAAGACCATGCATCAACAGAAGGTATCGGCTTTAGTATAGCTATCCAAGTACAGGGTGTTCCGCCTTAAAACGGACCTTTAATTACAAAGATGAATGTTGCGAATTAAGGGAAATGTCGCTTAAGCCAAATATCCTTTCACTCCTCGATAATATGGGGATTATGTAATGTGGGTATAATATTATATAATTAACAAGTGCGTGCGCCAAGCCTTAGTTCGCGAACTATGAAGAACATCTGTCAAGGCTTTAATAAGCATTAGATTACCTGGAACCGCTGCGTTCATCCACAGTGCGTTTCCAGAGATCATTTTTGCCACGTATCATCTGGCTTTGGAATGAGCTCCCCTCCACGGTGTTTCCCGAGCGCTATGACATGTCCTTCTTCAAACGAGGCTTGTGGAGAGTATTAAGCGGTAAGCGGCGGCTCGGCTCTGCCCCTGGCATTGCTGAAGTCCATGGGCGACGGTAATCACTCACCATCAGGTGGGCCGTATGCTAGTCTGCCAGCTTAGGCAATAAAAAAATTAAAAAAAAAACAGGAATTCCACATGACCACAACTGCTCTGCCAAGAGCAACCGACTGTAATGAATTAATATCCAGTTAATAAATTGAGAATTCTATTTTAGGTGCTAGAGCTAGTGTCGTGTATACTGTCTCTGACGCAAGAACACCCGGAGAGCTACTATCGATACTCGGAGCTGGCCACCGACACGTTGCTCAACTTGTTGTCTCAGAGGTCTGTAGAGCTGGACTCATGTCTAGCAGTGTCGGCGCTAGAGCGATTGCTAGAGACGGTGTATAAGGACGTTCTGCTAGAGCAGAGCCGGGTCGAGGTGCTACTGAAGATTCTGTTTAAAGCACCACCAGATCAGGTAGATTTTTTTTTTAAATTTATATTAAATTAACCATAAGTTTCCAGTTATTGAGACTTTAGAACTCATATCTCAAGATGGGCGGCATTTACGTTGTAGAATGTCTATGGGCGTTGTAATCACTTAATATCAGGTGGGCCGTGAGCTCGTCCCATACAGGCCCATAGATATATCCCTACCACTAGTAAATGCGCAACTTTATAAATATTGTTACGCGCTGGGGTTCGGGATAAACAAAATTTCACCAACGTACAACTTAAAAACTGTAACACTTAAAACACTCAACAAACATTTTAAAACTCCCAATTCGCTTCTTCCGCTTCGCTTCAGGTGATCCGTTCGCTGTTTCGCTTCGAGTAGTTCTGATTACTGACCGACTGCGTGCCATCTCTACAACGCTTTTACAGCCGATACCTCATTCTTAGAATTATCGAGAATACTCCACACATCTCTAGTAGTAGTTTCCGATATCTGTCAATAGATGGCGTTATACTTCTCGAGCGTTCTAGCTGCTACTAGATCCTTCGATATTCGTTCGACTATTCGGCGATAGATGGCGTTACTGTTACCGGCGTAACAATATGATTTATATTACACCAGTATTAATATATTAAGTATTTATTTCCTTAGAGAATTTGGTATTCCGGCACAGTCTCGTCGCTCGATACGAATGCACCGCCTTATCCATTAGGTCACGATTTAATCAGTATATATTTTTTTTGTTTTCAGTCCACAACGCCACCGAAGCTGAAACTCCGCTATCTATCAATAATAATGGTGCTACTAAGGAAGGTGCTGGTACTGATACCGGAGAGCGAGATATTATTATCGATCAACTACTTGAAGTCGACCTGCGTGTCGCCGCAGTCGATCTTCTTTAACGCGAAAGCGGACGTGGACCCGCTCAACGTGCTCAACGTGAACGAGAACTGCGCGAATCTGTCCCCTGACGTGGTGCTCGTAAGGTTCCTTTTCAAAACGTTGACTTACGCCGTTACGGAAGTGGAGAAGAATTACGAGCCGAATCCGAAGTACGATACTGACGAGAACAGGTTGCTGTATTCCGTGTGCGTCAATATCGTCGTGCAGGTCAAGCAGATGTTGCATTTGACTAGTAAGTGGGCGTTTTATTTACGAGTGCGTAGGCAGCTGACTGGCCCCCGTGCGTTTTTTTTTTATTGGTTTGATGGGTGGACTAGTTCATAGCCCACCTGGTCTTAAGTGGTTACTGGAACTCATAGACATCTACGACGTAAATGCGCCACCCACCTTGAGATATGAGTTCTAAGTTCTCAAGTATAGTTACAACGGTTGCCCCACTCTTCAAACCGAAACGCATTACTGCTTCGCGGCCGAAATAGTCACATTATAATTTTGCGGGTTTGATTTTTATTACACGACGTTATTCCTTCACCGTGGAAGTCAATCGTGAACATTTGTTGAGTACGTATGTCATTAGAAAAATTAGTAACCCGCCTGCAGGACTCGAACACCGGTGCATCGCTCAACATGTATGCACCGGACGTCTTATCTTTTAGGCCACGACAACTAATACAAACAATCGAGCTATACAAGCGTGGTGTCTTCCAGCGGGCTGCCTGTTCCCTCTGATATCGAAGACGGCGCAGAGTCTCCTGCACAACGAGCAGAGCGGCCTCAACACGGGCCTGTACAGTCCGGACGAGAACATTCCGCTCGACACACTCAACATGATATGCCTGCGAGCTGCCCACGCGCTGCCCCTGCTCACCGCGCACTGGTCCCATTTGCTCATCAGGTCAGTGATTAAAAAGGATTGCCCAAAATAAATACGCACTGGATAGCCGTGGCAGAGCCATCTGAAATCTCCTAATACCCACTACTTCAAAATAAACTATGACCAGTATGGCTGGTTTGATCAAAAGTTGGCTGTGGTTCTTAAACATGTTTCTACATGTATGGGCAAGCGCGCACATTGTGTTGCATACATTTTTCATCAGAGACATTCATTCGAAGTAAAGCGTCGCGTACTCGTCAGTTGGTTTAAGCTTATCAATAAATAATTTCTAAAGTTGTCATCATCATTATTACAACAAAAGGACACACCGTTCAATACAATGTTAGTAGTAGTTTTCGTAGACGGTAATATGAGGGTAGATAGTAATGTGAGGGTAGACGGTAAATTGAGGTGGGGTCATCTTAAAAAGACTTATGGGATTTTTTTTCCCTAATGATTCCAGTGGGTGAGCTCGTGAACTCAATCCGAGAGAATTTTTTAACACTAGCCCTAGCTAGAGCAGTGTTTCGCAATATCTACCACCGGATCAGAAACGCGACCCACAGAAGATTAGGCGAGAAACTTAATGGGCTGTGTCTATGGGATACGTGAGTGCAAAGATGACGTATGAACGTATACTGGTGGTAGAATGTCTTGTGTGTCCGCACGGGTAGATACCACCACCCTGCCTGTTTCTGCCGTAAAGTAGTAATGAGTTTCGGCTTGAAAGGTGGGACAGCCGTTGTACTATACTGAGACCTTAAAACTCATATCTCAAGGTGGGTGGCGGCATTTACGTTGTAGATATCTATGGGCTCCGATGATCAATTAACACCAGGTGCGCCGTGAAAAAAAAACCTACTGTGCCAACCCTGCATAAGGAGGGACAAGGACAAGAAGATCTCCGGTTCACTATTGTGATGTTCCGTTTCAGATTGAACTTCCTGACGCACAAGTATTGGCAGAAGCTGGTCGGCTTCGTCCGCAGCTTGCCGCTGTGCGCCGGCGGCGGGCTCGCGGCGCCGCTCAGGGTCGACGTGCTGCAGATAGCCTGCGTCATGGCTTACTGTGAATATTTCGTGAGTGTCCCTCATATACAGCCGCGTAAACCACGCACAGGGTGTTGTATTTTATCAACAAATGATAGAGTTTTTTTATAAATGCCTCAATAGTAAAACGAAAAGAGTAAATGCAATAGAGTCAAATGAATCGTAAATCTTGAGGTGTTATAGTCGGATTTCGAGTAAAATTAAACTCGAAAAATTTACTAGTGACGACATCGTGATAACTAAAATAATTATTTATTTTTTTGTGAGAAAAGAACAAAGTAGATTTTGTGTATCTTTTAAATCTTTAAAGCATAAAGTATTAAAATCCAAGAACTGAAAAATTACATTTCTTCAACTACATTGGATTAAGGCACTTCAATTCTAAAGGTATGGTATTATATGTAGTACTCATGTCCATTTATATCGTTGACAGGTAGAAAACGGTCTTACCGAAGCGGTACATCTGACCTGGCTACTGGTGAACAGAGTTCATATACTAGTCAGTCAGTTCTCTCAAACTCTGGTCCAGGGTCTCATCTCCAGAGTTCAGCAGACGAGTGGAGCGTCCGGCTTGCTGCTGCAGGCCATCGCCGCTAGATGTCAGGGCTGTTTGAAGGTGAGGAGGCAATAGGTCAATCGAGACACGACTTAATGTAATAGAATTAAAACAATAATTCAGTCACAATCCTTGTGAAACATCAATGACTTGAAGTACTTTGATAAATCTCTATATATAAAAACGAATTGCTGTTCGTTAGTCTCGCTAAAACTCGAGAATGGCTGGAACGATTTGGCTAATTTCGATCTTGAATTATTCGTGGAAGTCCAGGGAAGGTTTAAAAGGTGAGAAAATATAAAAAAAGCTCGAAATCATATAAAAACAAAACAATTTTGTTTTTCCTTTGATGTGTCCCCTTGATGTGTCTTTTATTTATCGATTGAGGCAGTACGAAGTCTGCCGGGTCAGCTAGTAACTTAATAAAATATAAAAAAAAATATTTTCATCCATTGTTAACGTCGAAATAATCCGGTCATCGTTCTCGTCGAACCCGTCGCGACGAAGGGCTCGGCGAGTAAATTAACCCACAGACACAGCCCACTGAGTTTACGGCGGATCTTTTCAGTGGGTCGCGTTTCCGATCCGGTGGTAGATTCTGCGAAGCACTGCTCTTGCTAGGGACAGTGTTAGCAATGCTCCCGGTTAGAACCCCGTGAGCTCACCTACTAGTTAAGGTTACACTGAAATAGCCTCTCAAGGCCATCAGCTTAGGTAGGAAAAAAAACTAAAAAGCCCCGTGAGCTCAGCTACTCACCCGGTTACATTGAAGAGGTCTCTCAAGACCATCAGCTAGGAAAAAAAACCAGATAATTCCATATTACGGCTGCCTTTATTGTCATTATGCGTTCTATAGTCAATTTTTAGTCAGCATAATTATTTTGGCCTCTAATGACGTCACGCGTTATTTAATTCTGTTTCCTCGAGTTATTTAACGTGCAGACGGCAATTTAATAAAAAAAACCGTCCGAGCGTAGCCTCTTAGACTGCCAGCGAAAAGATAGAAAAAAAATAATTAAAAAACTATGTATGTTCCCTGTTTCTAAATATATTGTGGTCAAATTATTTTGTTATCTCTTTGCTTTCAAATATCTTGTTTGTATAGTTTAAATATCGCGTTCGTTGATCGCAATGTATGCGTGTATATATATTTATATATTGCTGAACCGCCTTAACATCCACAGCGTTACTTGAATATTCACGTTCACAAAGATTCCTTTCCCCAGGACGAGTTCGCTCTGAACGTGTACAAGATCCTGTCGTTTAGCCACGAGAGTCAGTCCGGGGCGCTGGTGTTCCTCATATGCCGGATCATCGGGAAACTGGAGCCCGCCATCGCTGTCAAGTACGTGGCCTGTCGAACTGTGAAATGAAATTGATAGATAGATACGACCGTTTGGAACCTCTGGGTCTGCGGAGGGACTTCGGTTTCCTCTGTATTTTGTACCGTATGTTCCATGGGGAGTGCTCTGAGGAATTGTTTGAGATGATCTCCTCATCTCCTTTTTATCATCGCACCTATCGCCATCGGATCAGAGTTCATCTATATTATCTGGAACCGCTGCGTTCATCGATAGTGCGTTTCCAGAGGTCTTTTTTGAGAGAGAAGGAAGAGGAGAAGAGGAATTAAATAAAAATAACACTTTTGTTATTACTTTGATTTGTGCCCCGTCAGACGGATTCCTTTTGTTTGTTTTAAGTTTATTTTATACAAAAGTTTAAGTCTTTTATTTATCGATTAAGGCACTACGAAGTCTGCCGCATCAGCTAGTTCTGAACAAAACATTCCAGGTTCGCAAAACTGGCGATAGAACGTTGTCGTGCGCTCAAAGACGTGCCGCCCGACAATATGAACGCGCAACTATCGAAAGAGGACGTCCAAGTCGCGTTGGAGCTTTTGCAGCGGGACAAAGTTCACGTCAGGTAAACTTAACATTACGTATCTTTAGTATCGAATCGGCTTAATCTGGCTTAGTCTGCAAAGGTAGCTACCACCGCCCTGTCTGTTTCTGCCGTGAAGAAGTTACTTGTTTCGGTTTGAAGGGCGGGGCAGCCGTTGTAACTGAGACCTTAGAACTTATATCTCAAGGCGTGTGGCGGTGCTTACGTTGTAGATGTCTACATGCTCCAGTAACCACTTAACACCAGGTGAGCTGTGAGTTCGTCCACCCATATCAGCAATAAATAAAAAATGATTTCTTGGTAAACACTAAAAATGTAATTAAATCGTATTTTTCGATTTTAATACTTTAAGTTACATAATATGCGCTTGATTTTAAAGAGACGGAAAGAGTACTTTGTCCTTTTCTAGACTAACGGAGAAACTCATAGAATAGAAATGTTTATAGATTTCTTAGTTAAACCACTTCAATTCTAAATGTACAATTTATTATTAGTGAACCGATTTATTTATTTTAGCGATTTATATATATTTTTTAAATCAGGTACCCGGCGCTGGTGATAGAATTGAACTCCTTAGCGTCGAGCGTGTTCGACTTATCGCCTCTCGACTTGTCGCAGGACCGAGCGATCAACCCCCAGCACGTGCTGACCACCAATGTCGATTCCGGCTGGCTCTTGAACCAGATTAAAAATAGGTATGTTCTTTTCTCTCTTTGTTTTGTTGTCATCTCTCTTGTTTGCATATAGTTAAGTTTTTTTTTTAAAGCGGTCTTATGACATTGTAACTAAAACCTTTAAGTCATGTCTTATTTTAATTTATATTTTTATTTTTTTATGAATAATGGTGGTAGGATCTGGTTGGACCTCTTGTGAGTCCGCTCGGGTAGGCACCACCGTCCTGCCTATTTCTGCCGTGAAGCAGTAATGCGTTTCGGTCTCAAGGGTAGGGCAGCCTTTGTAACTATACTGAGATCTTAGAACTTATATCTCAAGATGTGTGGCGCATTTACGTTGTAGATGTCTATGGGTTCCAGTAACCACTTAACACCAGGTGGGCTGTGAACTCGACCACCCATCTAAGCGATAAAAAAAAATGGAGTGAAATTAAATGGAATGAGATGAGATGATATGGGATGAAATATAATTTCAGTAAAATGGTGGTCGTTTACTGAGATTTTTTCAGCGGACTTTTTGGAGGATCCCGAGAAGTTACGTCCAGCGAGTTTGTTTCATTTTCCCACATTTGTGCATTTTCACAGATATTAAACAGTTAATAAACCACCGTTATTACACATTTAAACCTGAAGAAACTCTTGATAGTCAAAATAAAACAAATCACACATTCACTCCTCGCATTCCCGTCAAAAAGTCGCATATAACCTGTACTCGTATCGCTTCACAGATGCTGCAGGTCTGACTGTGTCCCACCGAAGCTGTCGAAGCACAACCACCTGGCGGAAATACTCTCGAACCTCTCCCACGAAGACCTGAGCACCGTGATGTCATGCCCGGAATTCGAAAGGAAAATTCTATGTTCCTCATTTAAAGTGGCCAGCGACAGCTACTTGAGGGAGTTCCTCAACGTCTACGCGGAACACGAAAGGAAAGAGCTAGAGAAAGATAAGGCAAGAGAACGAATCGGCTTGAAGAAGGATGAGGAGATGACATCATCGATCGACAGTAACAAACTAACAGTCGCGAACACGCTGCACGTGTTCAAGAAGAGCGACAACAAGGAATCGAAATCTCAATTCTTCATACCGATAGCGGACAACGAGAAGGAGTTTGGGAATTTGCAGCTTACTGACGACGAAATAGAGTTGAGTTTGCCGGAGCTGCCGGTGATGTACCGCGTCGCGTTATCGACGTTCGACAGGTCCCTAATTGAAGTTATACGGCTGTTCCCGAAACAGAACCGGCCGCTGAGCCAGTCGGAGAACTTCGATTTGAACGTTGAACATACAGTGGACCGTTATACGCGCCGATGCCACCAAGTGTTCCAAGACAAGCTGTTTTACCACGAGTACGTGACGCTGCAGACGGTACTTACCGGCTATCTGGACGCTGCGACAAGAATAATGAACGCCATAGACGAGGCCGACTGTGATCTATTAGAAAAATGCATCGAGAACATTCTGCCGCTGACAATAGCCAAGAATATTTCGGTTTTTTGCGTCATTTCCCTGCAGTACTTGTCGTTTTTAATTAAGAACAAGAGTATTGTCGAGTCGCCCGTGCACGCGGACGTCTCGTTTCGGGCCACGGACGCTGCGACCCGGCACGTGACAGTTGACAGCCTCGTCGCGGTGACAGTCGAGAATGTGTCAAAAGCTTTAGCCGTCAGAGAGATCTGGATGGAGTTGAACGCCGATAGCAACGCTAATAGAACCCGATCTGCGATCAGCTGTTTATACGCCGTCGTCAAGTACTTGGTCAAGGTATGTACAATTTGTATATTTAAATATTATTCTTTTTTTTTATTTATTGCCCTTGTAGGCAGTCGAGCATACGGCCCACCTGATGGTGAGTGGTTACCGTCGCCCATCGACTTCAGCAATGCCAGAGGCAGAGCCGAGCCGCTCCCTACCGCTTAAAATAATTCAAAACAAAAAATATTTACGGTCCATTTGGTTTTGAGTGGTCACAGAAACCCATAGTCATCGAAATAATTGCCTTAGAAGAAACCTATCAGTTTTATTGATAATGAAAACTTAAATTTATCTATTTAAGTTGAAAAATCTAATCTAGTGTTTTTTTTCACTGATTATTTAAGTTTTTTTCAATATTAATAATATATATAATATACTCAAACTCAAATATACTCAAACAATTTTTTTCTAAATGCAACGAATTCTAAAATAAGTTTACAGTTCGAAATTTTATTAACGACGTGTCCCTCATTCGAGTCGAGTTTAGGATCTAACAGTGTCTTTTTAGTGCGAGTTTTTTAACGTTCTCGACAGCGTTAAAGGTTAACTTAATAAATTTGTATGTAGTTGGAACGTTTGCCCACGTTTGCCGCTAGGGGCGCTGTTCCTACTCCATACAAATTTAAGTTAACTCTTACGCTGTCGAGAACGTTAAAAAACGCGCACTAAGCACACTGTTCTCAAGTGCTAATAGTAGCCAGGAGACATGACGTCACAAGTCTCCCTACAGTCATAAACGAAATTTTTGCAGGACACAAAACCTCTCCTCCTAAAACATTACATGCGAACTGAAGACTCCGGTCCAAAGCCGGATATACTTGTAACCGGCGATAAGCTGGTCACCCTTGTCGAATACTGGGAGGACAATTTCTACGCCGGTCATGGATATGTAATGCCCAAATGCTATAAAAAACCGTTGGAGAGTATGCTTGTCAGTTTGGCCAGGTGAGATCCATTGTTTTGTTTTTACTTATTACAATTGGGCAGATGACCTCTGTTGCTTATATCATTATTACAATTGCAGTAAAGCAAGCATATTTAGTATAAATTTAATAATGTTATATGATTAGATATAAGTGTTTACTGTTTACATATATCTATTCTATTTATATAATATAATACCGAGGGGTAGTAGGCTATTTGGTTTAATTTCGCTTAACACGCGACATTTATCTTTGTAATTTGTTTTGGGGAGTGCTCTGAGGAATTGTTCGAGATGATACCGGCATCTCGTTTTTATCATCGCACCGCCCGCTACCGGAGTAGAGTTCATCCATACTACATGGAGCCGCTGCGGTCATCCACAGTGCGTTTCCAGAGGTCTTTTTTGCCACGTACCATCCGGCTATGGAATGAGCTCCCCTCCACGGTGTTTCCCGAGCGCTATGACATGTCCTTCTTCAAACGAGGCTTGTCGAGAGTATTAAACGGTAGGCAGCGGCTTGGCTCTGCCCTTGACATTGCTGAAGTCCATGGGCGACGGTAACCACTCACGATCAGGTGGGCCATATGCTCGTCTGCCTACACGGGCAATAAATAAATAAAAAGTTTACTCTATTCATATAGCTAAAGAAGGTTTATTGTTTAAATATATTTTTTTCCAATATTTAGACTTTAAATGGCTCTCCTGTAAAGTTGCGATAAATGTCGCTTAAACGATATCATAATATTCTAAAATTAGGTTTTTTGTATATTGCTTAGAAGGGTGGACTAGCTCACAGCCACCTGGTGTTAAGTGGTTACTGGAGCCCATAGACATCTACAACGTAAATGCACCACCCATCTTGAGATATAAGTTCTAAGGTCTCAAGTATAGTTAAAACGGCTGCCCCACCCTTCAAGTCGAAACGCATTACTGCTTCACGGCAGATATAGGCAGGGTGGTGATACCTACCCGCGCGGACTCACAAAAGGTCCTACCACCAGTAAAAATATTTTGTTAAATGTTTTGGTTAAACTGCGACTGCAAGGAATGAAGTTTTTAATTGAATCTCTTATTGTCACTAATGTTCACTAATGTTCTGATTGCAGATTAGATGTTGTGAGTAACGTGGCGCTTATCCCACCGATAGCCTGGTCGACAGTCGAGGTGGCCATGAAAAAGGACCAACTGCAGAAGATAGAGCTTCCGCTCCAAGCTCTACAAGATCAGGATGTTCTCGAAGCTTTTCTATTCAGGTAGAGATGACGTCTGGTATTTAAAAGTAGTAAAAAAAAACCAAAATCGTGGTTTGAACTGTACATCCTACGGTTTAACCCTTTGATTTTCGTGTAGGTACTGAAGTAATTTCTGTGAAGTACTACTCCTGCTAGGACTAGTATTAGCAACGCTGGTTTGAGCCCCGAGAGCTTACTTACGCGTTAGGGTTAGGCTGACATACCCTCTCAAGGCTATCAGACTAGGTAGGAAAAAAGGAAGTAATTATGTCGATATCTGTTACTAAGGTAGTAGTAGACTCTGGGAGAGACCAAACCGAAGATACTCAGATTGAATCTATTTCTAAGAGGCCTAAAAAACTAAAACATACCTTAATAAACAAATGAGGGCTTAGTTTGGCAATTACTGGTGGTAGGACGTGTGAGTCCGCACGGGTAAGTACCACCGCCCTACCTATTTCTGCTGTGAAGCGTTAATGCGTTTCGATCTGAGGGATAGGGCAGCCGTTGTAACTATACTGAAAACTTACAACTCATATCTCAAGGTGGGTGACGCATTTACGTTGTAGATGTCTATGGGCTTCAGTAACCACTTAACACAAGGTGGGCTGTGAGCTCGTTCACCCATCTCGAACTCACAAGAGGTCCTACCACCAGTAAACGCACCACCAGTACGCATTTAATTGGAAAAATTGGTATCCGCTTGTGGGATTCGAACACCGGTATAATCGATACAAGAACGCCGGGCACCTTATCCTTCAGGCCGCGATAAGTGTACCTACTATAGTTATTTGGTCTACATGTAATATGTTTGTGTGCAGGGTCAATCTGATAGGCTGGTCGAACAAGAAGCAGTTCGAGGAGATATGGGTGGGGCTGCTGGGCGCGCTGCAGGGGAACGGGCCGCACTGCGCCGTGCGCGGCGTCACCCAGCTGCTGCTGAGCGCGCTGCCCCGCCGCGCCGCCGCCCCGCTGCACGTGCCCCGCGCGCACCCCCCCGCACCTTCCGGCGGGTGAGCACGCGCCCGCACGCGAGCGACCACACGATCTCACTAATGCGTTATTGATTTTTATTGCATAGATTTGTGGACGAGCTCACAGCCCACCTGGTGTTAAGTGTTTACTGGAGCCCATAGATATAAATGCCACCACCCATCTTGAGATATAAGTTCTAAGGTCTCAAGTATAGTTACAACGGGTGCCCCACCCTGCAAACCGAAACGCATTACTGCTTCACAGCAGTTATAGGCAGAGTGGTGGTACCTACCCGTGCGGACTCAGAAGAGGTCCTACCACCAATTATTAAATAAACTTTACTGGTTGTAGGACGGGGCAGCCGTTATAACTGTACTGAGACCTTAGAGCTCGTATCTCAAGATGGGTGGTGGCATTTACGTTGTAGATGTCTATGGCGGTTATTGCTTAACATCAGGTGGGCTATGAGCTCATCCACCTATCTAAGCAAAAAAAACCCAGCGATATCAAGGGACACTAGTCATTGTCGTCAACCATTGAACACATAATTTCAGTACAGTAGATTGGGGGGAATAGAGACTAGAGTTAGAATAGGGACAAATCTGGGATGTCACAATACTTTTGTTGAGTTGTTAGAGATTTAACTTTGTTGAACTAAAAATGACTTTTATTTAGTGTGTATGAATATTTAATAATTTAATTTGGTCATCAAAGCTTTGTATGTAATTCATTAAACATAATTCACAAAATTAATTACCTAAAGTTAGGTACCTACCTAACAACTAAATAGTGCCAAACAGATCAGAGTTAACTTTTACGCTATCGAGAATGTTAAAAAACTCGCACTGAGCACACTGTTCGTTTATTATTTTCTAGAATGCAACAGTTGAGGAACATTCTAGTCGGGACTTCGCACTACAGTTTATTCGACGATATCAATTTGGAGAGGGTCGCCCTCCTCGATGACGGCTTCGACGGCTACCATTACGCACAGTTCAGCACGGCCTACCTGAAAATGGCTTCAGGTGAGTTTTATAGGTAGGCAGCGGCTTGGCTTTGCCTCTGGCTGATAATTTCTGACGTCGATGAGCGACGGTGACCACTTACCATCAGGTGGGCCGTATACTCGTCTGCCTACAAAGGCAATAAAAAAAATATAAAAAAATTATATTGCTTCACGGCAGAAATAGGCAGGCAGGGCGGTGGTACCTACCCGTGCGGACTCACAAGACGTCCTACCACTTAGGTATGTATCTCATACCAGTCAGTCGACGGTCGCATCTATACGAATGCACATGGTGTATAATAGTGCTATCTCTGTCGCACGCAACACTACAACAGTCTTTATTTAAGTATTAACATTTATTATTCCTATTGGTGGTAGGATGTCTTCTGAGTCCGCACCGGTAGGTACCACCACCCTTCCTATTTTTTGCCGTGAAGCAGTAATGCGTTTCGGTTTGAAGGGCGGGGCAGCCGTTGTACTGTACTAAGACCTTAGAACTTATATGCAATAAAAATAAAAATTACAACTGGCACTAAATTTAATATATATTTTTCAGAAATCAATTATAAAAAAATGTTAATATTATCCAGCAATTTTTTTGTTTTGTGGACGTTTTGGCATCCCTTGGCGAGTAGCGCCTAGGGAATGATGCCCCCCTCGCCCCCTCGCACACCCCTAGATACGCCATTGCACCCGTCGATATAAGCTAATAATATACAGTGTACATTTTGAATTTCAGATATCACTGACGACGCTCCGTTCAAAGTGCGGAAGGAGGTTCGGCGCGCGAGGAAGTGTAAGGAGGTCGACGTTAACAGCTGCCTCCAGATACTCATGGACGTGACGTCACAGATGCTGGAGCCGAAGGTTAGAACCTGTCTCTAGAGAGACAGTGCACTCAATCACTCACTCATTCACTCCCTCATTCACTCCGCACTCACTTGTTTAGCTATACGCACAAAAGTGACTTTTTGGCGGGAACGCGAGTGGTGAAGTTGTGATTTCTTTTATTTTGTCTATTTAGTGTTTCTTCAGGTTCAAATGTGTAATAACGCTGGTTTATTAACTGTTTAATATCTGTGAAAGTGCACAAATGTGGGAAAATGAAACAAAGCCGCTGGACGTAACTTCTCGAGATCCTCCAAAAGTCCACTGAAAAAATCTCAGTAAATGATCACCATTTTAATGAGATTATATTTCATCCCGTATCATTCATCTCATTTCATTTAATTTCATCCCAGTTGGTTAATGTCTCAAATTAATGATCTTCATTTCATATCACTCCATATTATCATTTTTCATAAAAATAATAATATAAATTAAAATAAGACTTGACCTAAAGGTCTTAGTTACTAGATTATAAAAACCCTTAAAAAAAACTCAAACGTATATTGGTAGACTTAACGCTGAAGACGTTCGCTACCAGTCAGCCGAGGCTGGTGTAGGGTGCTGTGGTAGAGTCATCTTGTGACATGAATAGTTGACATCTTGCATCAATCGTAGAATAATTTACGCTGGTCAGCGGCTTTGCTGCTGTCCATGGGCGACAGTAACCACACACCGTCAAGTGGGCTATATACTCGTCTGCTTGCTTCAGTCAAATATATGGCTGATTGATCCTTTGAGAGTGAATAGAAAGTTACCTTTGAAATGAATAAAATCCCACAAGATGTTCAGAACCTACATATACATAGGTTTAAGAAAACTATTAAAGAACATTTGTGCAATAAAGCTTGCTATAAAGTCAATGATTATCTAAAAGATTGCACAAAGTGCGAATGAGTTGCTCGCTCCGGGCATTTCAATATTGCAATAATTGTTATATGTTTTGTAAAAATGAATATTAAAAAAAATTTAATATTTAAAAAAAAAGTTATGCCCGCTGAGTTTCTTGTCAGTTCTTCTCAGGACGGAGGCTAGTTTTTATGTATTGGCGGTAGTTCTTTTTGCCGTTTAACAAGTATGTATATACTTTCATTTATCTATATATATAAAAATGAATTGCTGTTTGTTAGTCTCGCTAAAACTCGAGAACGGCTGGGTCGATTTGGCGAATTTTGGTCTTGAATTATTTGTGGAAGTCCAGAGAAGGTTTAAAAGGTAAAAAAATATGTAAAATGCTCGGAATTAAATAATTTTTGTTTTTCCTTTGATGTGCCCCCCGTCGGACAGATTCCTTTTGTTTGTTTTAAGTTTATTTTATATAAAAGTTTAGGTCTTTTATTTATCGCATTGAGGCACTACGAAGTCTGCCGGGTCATAACTTTTTTTGACTTGATTTGATTTGAATAATTGGTTAGGCTGGGACGGGTCTGGCGGCCCGCGTGGCGCTGCTGTCGTGCGTGATACACACGAGCGGCGCGTTCAGCCAGCCGGGCCAGTGGTGCTGGGCGGCGTCGCAGCTCATCGCGCTCACGGGCCCGCAGCACGCGCGCCTCACGCAGTACAGCGCCGCCGGCCGCCCGCTGCTCACCGCGCTCTCCGCCTGCCTGTGCGTGCTCGACGGGTTCGACGGGCTGCAGGTCGGTGTGTGCTCACGCTACCACTAACTGTACATATCGACGCTTGAAAGGCAAACGTGACTAAGCGACGATGCGTGAACTTTACAGTAGACTAATTTAAACTTGAAATACCTGAAAACAATAACTATTTTAACGAATCTAGCTGTGGGATTGAAATGATTTTAATAGACCTAGAAAAAAATTTTTTTTTACGCATCGAATATGGTTATTGCCTATCATTTATATACAAAACAGTTATTGTCGCTAGTCACGTTTGCCTTTCAAACTTCGATATAATTGTGGGGTTCGCTCAAAGCTCAGTTTTTTGGAAAAGTCACGAAATATATTATTTTAGCACACGTCGTTACGGTAGTTGTTAACCTTATAATGCCTGATCGTCATCTTGACCATCTCTCCTCCGTCCCTTTCTTCCCCATACATTCATCCCTTTCACTCTCAACGTTACGTTTCCCACATTATATTAATTGAAATTGGACTCTACGCATATAAATAATAAGGTCGTCCCGTCAGGAACTGTCGACGGTTCACCAGAAGCTGGTCAAGTCTCTATCGTCGTCGCACGCGCCGCTCCGGCAGGCGGCGCTGCAGGGCTGCCTCCTCCAATTGTCGCAGCGCCCGCCCGCGCCCTGCCACGACCTCGTCGCGCAGCTCGACGTCGCCGTCAGACAATACCTGCCCAGGAACAACAGGTCATAGAACGGTCTATCTCACTGATGGTTGAATAATTGTTATTGGTGGTAGGCACCACCACCCCTGCCTATTTCTGCCGTGAAGCAGTAATGAGTTTTGGTTTGAAGATTCGGTTTCTGATCACGCAAGAGCCAGTCACCGTCGACGCCCTAGATCCATCAGAACCAATAACCTTTGCACTAGACGCCTTCAGCTCTAACACTAGGAGCAGGCTTAGGGACCCCAAAACATTCGAACTGTTCTCTCAAGAAGGGTGGCGGCATTTACGTTGTAGATGTCCATGGGCTCCGATAACTACTTAATACCTGTTTTTTTTATAGCTTAGATGGCTGTGAGCTCGTCCACCCGATTAAACAATAAAAAAAAACTTGATTATTCGGTTCGGCATATTCATTTTACGGTTTCTTGACGCAGAAAAAATTTAATCACCAGAAACTTCCTCCGTACTGCTCTTTATAAGTATAAACAATCTACCCTCCAATAAAATGTAAAGAAAAGGGTGCGTGTACTTATGTACGCCCGTAAGAAGTTATACTTTTTTTTATATATATGTTTTTTTTAATATTAAATAATTAATGATAAATATTTAACATTAATAATTTAATAATACTTAGTATGAATTATATTAAATAATACTTTTGTCATTTATATTATTAAAAATGAATGCTAATAACACTTTTTTTTACGAGTGTACATGCGCGAAAGTTCACCTGCGGCTATATTCAGACTCGCCAAGTTACGTCGGTCGTATTGTAATTAGCGATTTAGTAGGCAACTTCATTCTGTTAATTTTGTGTCACGGTGCGCGCGCATCGTAAAATTTCACTCTCATCAATTTTTCATAACGCGCCTAAAGAAGTATAACTTCAAAATGTTAAATACCCAAAGTTTTATGTTATTAATTCCAGGATATCTGTTTACGAGCAGAGCTTGTACTGGACCGTCCTGTTCGCGCTGGTCGAACTCGGACACCCCGATCTTATAAACATCGCCGTGGACTTCGTGCTCACCGACCCCACCCACTACTGTACCGAGCTAGTCGTCAGGGTGAGGAATGGCTTATGACGTTAAAACTTTATAGTGAATTTAAAAATGCACACGCGAAATAAGTAAAACTACGAAATAAAGCAAAATTTTCGAAATTTGGTCGTTGCAAATGAAGGACACAGACTGCGGAAAGAAACGATAAGAAGCGGCAGTTCTGCGGTAAAGGAAGGATACACAATACCTTTATGTAGTCCTTGCTGCAGGCTCGTACCGCTTCGCGATGAGAAACACCAACAATTTCATATTATTTACGAATATAATACAACAGAGACACGAAGCGCGCGCGCGGTGGTTTAGCCATTACATTTCTTTTTCGAGTCGATGTCGTCACACGATCCCGCTCGCACGCGTCCGTAGGTAAAGTGCAGGAGAGGGATGGGATAGGATTTGCGAAACCAAATTAAATGTTGCTATTTTTCGAAACCAAAAAGTAACTGTTTTAAACCAGCGCAACCAGTAACTTTAAAATTGCCCTAAACACGCCATTACGGATCCTCCCGATCCATTAACGCTGCTTTTGGATACCTCAAACACAGACCACCGTCCTCGTCGAACCCGTCGCCTTCAACGAAGGGCTCGACGAGTGTATTAACCCATAGACACAGCCCACTTGAGTTTCTTGCCGGTTTTTATTTTTATTTTTTTTATTGCTTAGATGGGTGGCTTAGCTCACGGTTCATCTGATGTTAAGTGTTTACCGAAGCCCATAGATATCTACAACGTAAATGCGTGCGTCACCCACCTTGAGATATGAGTTCTAAGGTCTCACTATAGTTACAACGTCTGCCCCGCCCTTCAAGCCGGAACGCATTACTGCTTCACAGCAGAAATAGATGGGGTGGTGACATTTACCCATGCGAACTCACAAGAGGCTCTACTACCAGTAATTACGCAAATTATAATTTTGCGGGTTAGATTTTTATTACACGATGTTCTTTCTTCACCGTGGAAGTCAATCGTGAACATTTGTTGAGTACGTATTTCATTAGAAAAATTGGTACCCGTCTGCAGGACTCGAACACCGGTGCATCGCTCAACACGAATGCACCGGACGTCTTATCCTTTAGGCCACGACGACTAACGATGACGTCTAACTCACCTATAAGAGACCACATGATGTGTCCGAAGAAGCTCATAACACGTTGGGTGTTAAAGGTGATTTTAATTTCCAGGGCATCGCGAGCGCGCTGAGGAATCAAGTCCTCCCCAAGCAGCTCCAGAGCGCCACCGTGGATAAGTTCTTGGGCAACACCGACAGCCGCGCGGAACGACACGTCGTTCTGATATTGATGCTGCATCTGTTTACTGGTGGGCTCATTACACTAGACATAACACTTTACTGGTAGCAGAACCTCTTGTGAGTCTGCACGGGTAGGTACCACCGCCCTACTTATTTCTGTCGTGAAGCAGTAATGCGTTTCGGTTTGAAGGGCGGGGCAGCCGTTGTAACTATACCTGAGATCTTAGAACTTATATCTTATATCTCAAGGTGGGTGGGGCAATTACGTTGAAGATGTCTATGGGCACCGGTAACAACTTAACACCAGACGGGAAAGCGTGCAAAGATCAAAAAAAAAAATTAGCTGTGCTGACCCTTAGTGGGATAAGATGAAAAAAAAGAAGAGATAGAATAAATAGAAAAAAGAATAGATGGCGCTTGAATAGCCTCAACAAATGAATGTTTTTCGTACGATTAGCCATTGGCACCACGAAGCGTGACCGGCTTTGTGGATATATCTTTATATTGTATATCTTTATATTGTTACGCACTGGGGTTCGGGATAAATAAAATTCCACCAAAGTACAACTTTAAACTGTATTCAACACTTAGAACACTTTAAAACTCTCAATTCGCTTGTTCCGCTTCGCTTCAGGTGATCCGTTCGCTGTTTCGCTTCGAGTAGTTCCGATTACTGACTGACTGCGTGCCATCCCTGCAATGCTTTTATAGTCGATACCTCATCCCTAGAATTGTCGAGAATATTCCACACACCTCTAGTAGTAGTTTCCGCTATCTGTCAATAGATGGCGTAGTACTTCTCAAGCGTTATAGGCGCTTCTAGGTCATTCGATATTCTTTCGACGATTCGGCGATAGATGGCGTTACTCTTACCGGCGTAACAATATGCAATCAGTTTTTTTCTACTTTATATTTTTAACGCAAACCTTAGAATTCTTTGAAATCCATTGTAAATGTGCAGTCTGTTTGTTTGTCATTCTTTCAAGTCGAAACGGAGCAAAATATTTGAGACATGAGTTTTTGTAAGTGTAATTATTAGTACAGTTACATTAAACCATCCAAAGGAATCTAAATTAAAATTTCTTGACCTACCGGTCATCGTTTTCGTCGAACCCGTCGCTTGCAACGAAGGGCTCGACGAGTAAATTAACCCATAGACACAGCCCACTGAGCTTCTCGCCGGATCTTCTCAGTGGGTCGCGTTTCCGATCCGGTGGTAGATTCTGCGAAGCACTGCTTTTGGTAAGGCTAGTGTTAGCAACGTCGTTAGGTTTGAACCCCGCGATATCATCTACTAGCCCGATGACACTGATATGCTCTCTCTAGACCATCAGCTTAGGTAGAAAAAAACAAAATTCTTGACCACGCACAAAATAGTCATAACAATAAAAAAATTATATTTTGTTTGTCCGTAATCTATGGTCGACATAGATTGGTATTAGTTTCTGCTAATCCCAGAAAGGGTTCGTAGTTGCCCTCAGCGGACGACAGGTGGCGCTGTGCGTGCTATATCAGATCCCATCACTATTTATTTCTTTCAGTAGACGACAAGCTGTTGAACTCGAAGAACGCGACCGACGTGTCCAACATGGATCCCGACGTGCTGATGACGTCAATGGAACGCATAACGCTGCTCTACAAAACACTCAGGCAGACTAAAGAAACGGAGAGCAAGAGGATAATTGTAGCGGCTCTCAAATATTTCCTGAGAGAGACTCTACCGCCGGCCGCCACGTTGAGTAGAGTCGTCCTAGAGTTTTTGGACTGGTGTAGAGACGCGGAAAGGTTAACCGCCGGCACTTTATCGGACAGAGATAGATTTATCGAGTGCTCGGTCATGAATGCTGAAGTTGTTTTTGAGGTAAGACTTGAAGAGTTATTTTTTTATTGCTTGGATGGGTGGACGAGCTCACGGCCTACCTGATCTTAAGTGTTTACGGGACCAATTAGACATCTACAATGTAAATGCCGCCACTCCCCTTGAGACACGATTTGTAAGGTCTCACTTTTAACAGTACAACAGCTGCCCTGCCCTTTAAGCCGAAAGGCATTACTACAGAAATAGGCAGCACGGTGGTACCTACCCGTGCGTACTCACAAGACGTCCTACCACCGGTAAATAGAGTTATCTGAAAATAGTTATTAATTTGAAACAAGGCATAAACAATGATTATCATAGACTACCTATCAGTAAATAAAGACAAGATTGTGGTACCTATCCGTGCGTTCTCTTGTCTTATCTTATTAGTAAGAATTTTATACGACAGTGATAGGTTTCAGAGGAGAGAAAGGAATTACAAAGATAAATGTCGCGTATTTAACGGAACTTTCACCATTCGAAATCTATTTTAATATGACTGCCATATTTCTCTCAAGTAAAAATACAGTAAAGCTTACTAATTAACGTTACAGGTGTTCGAAGCGTCGATAGCGCTGGAACAGCTGCCCGTGCTGAGCGGCTGGACGTTCGAAGCGCTGGGACATCTGCTGAGCGACAAGCTGTCGGCGGGCGTGACGCCGCACGCGCTACTAGCGCTGCTAGTGGCGGCCAGCGCCTCCCCCCTCACCCGCGCCGCCGCCCCGCTCACCCGCGCCGCCCTGCACGCCGGCCTGCGGGCGCGCACGCACCCCGCGCCCCCCCCCGACCTGCCCTACGCAGACAAGCGGCTGCTGTGCGTCGTCGCCACGCACTCTGACTACACCGCCGCACAACTAGAGAAACTAAAGGAGCTGTGCGAGCGAAACGAACGCCTGCAAGATTTAACGGCATGTTTGAATTTGAAATTGTCAATGCAGTCGTAACTATAATTGAGACCGCAGAACTTATATTTCAAGATGGGGGGGCGCGTTTGCGTTGTAGATGCTGTATGCGCTGCTGAATGTGGCGTACACAACTCGAGATTTAGATAGGAAGAAATCATTGATTAGCTATAAAATATGAGTTTATTATCAAGTAACTAATTCTATTGTACTGTAGGCGCGCAAGTTCATGTCCATCCTGAGGAATGCGGTAGTACTGTCACCTAGTTAATTATGGTAATGTCGATAATAACTACCGATTTAGTCAACAGCTGTCAGTTTGGTTTAATGTAACTTAAGGTAACTTTGCAATTTATGAAATAAAATAAATGTGATAATTACTCGTTTATTTCTAATAGAGAAAAAAAAATCCAATTCAATTACTATCAAATGAAAAGACAACCGACAGATCAGAGTCGGAATCAGTATGTATCTTTTTTCAATAGGTTCTTTTTCTATCTGAACCAGTTGGAAGCGGAGTAGTCATGGTTAAATAACACAATAGCGTTAGCGTTAATTTTCGGTATTGATAAGCGCGCGTCACAACCGTCAAGGACAACACTCGACGTCAGACGAATGCGGGGAGGCGGGCGGAGGCGGGGCGAGCTGTCCCCCGCGCGTCGCCTCTGGCCCCGATGGACATGAACTCGCGCGCAGACTGTATGTAGTGAGTACCGCTGTATGTGAGTGTTGAATGTGTACCGGCGCTTTATACTACGGTTTGAGTAAAGCAATGTAAAAGTGATGCTGATGTGAATGCGCGCGTGCCCTGTACGATACACGACTCGTACCGATGTCTATGGGCTCCAGTAACCACTTAACACCGGGTGGGTTGTGTGCTGGTCCAACCATCTAAGGAATAAATAAAAATTAGAACTTTTTTTTTTTGTGAACATTAAAAATGTAATTAATTTTTTTTATTCGATTTTAATACTTTATGATAAGCGCTTGATTTTAAAGAGACGGAAAGAATACTATGTCCTTTTCCAGACTAACAGAGACTGTTTAATTTTACAAACTGATAGAATACAAATGTTTATAAGTCGTTCAAAGTAGGTATAAAACTTATTTTCTTAAAAAAAATTTAGTTAAGTCACTACAATTCTAAATGTGAGCTCGTCCACCCATCTAAGCAATAAATAAATAAAAAGTTAAAACTTTGCCGCGGTGCAGATGCGAGATTACCTTGTCGCGCGACCTGCCGGCGTATACGGCCTTAATTCGATTGATCTAAGATAATATTCTTATTTCGATCATTCGATTATACAAGTGCTAACTTAATTGCTAATTTTATTGAAGATCTCTAAAAAAAAATATTTTCTTTATTTGCATTGTGATAGTTTTAAATTAATACATTCGGTAAGGGAGAAGTTTCTAGATATCAAAGGCAGATATGTGCGCGTAAAACTACAACGATGGTACTATATTTCCTTTCATAAGACACCTCAGATTTGAGTCGGAACCTCAAGAGACGAAAAAAAAATCGTTGGAAAAACAGACGTCTGAAGTCAACCATACATTTTTATAGATATTTTTATAGATATTTTACTTAGATTGAGATAAATATAGGGAAAAGTTTAAAAAAAATAGATTATTATTAAGATCAATGAACTAATACCTAAGTTTTGCTTGGAAACAAGGTCTATTAATACAAGATAATAAATAAATAAAAAACAACTGATATTAACAAAACATTTTTTTTTATTTTATTAAATTTATTCAATAAATTTTGCCGTCTATTTCTTATTTCATATTTAAATTAAAACCTATAGTGAGGGGTAGATCTCAGGGGTATTTAAAATTATGGGTTAGTCACCAGTATCGAATTTCGAATTTTAATCTTTCTTTAACACAAACAATTTTCAATTTTAAACAATAATTGCATTTAGACGTGGGCGCACGCTATTCACACTCAAAACCATAGATTATACACTTAATATATTCGAGACAAAACGGAAGCGCCCGGAACATAGATTATACACTGTTAAAAAGATGGACATAGATACTAACTATGTATAGGGAGCGGGCATACGGCCGCGAGAGTGACGTACCGGTCGGTTTGCTATAAACCCTTTATTTCAAAAACCAGTCCACAGTGTCATTGAAATATTATTAAAATTACCATTTTAATATTACCAATTAAAACAAAATAATAAACGTCAGCCCGTGTAGTTCGTGCTAATACTCAAATTATAAATGACTAGCTGTACCCGTCCGCTTTGCTGGCCATTTAAAATTAACATTATTATTTCTCACCCCCACAAAGATTCTCATCATTAACGCCCCCGCAACAGTTGCGGACAGTGTTGGACTCCCTACACCAGTAACTGGTGTAGGGAGTCCAACACTCATATAAATATTAGCCTATCCATTAAGTTACATGTATTTTCTATATCGATACCAAGCTTCAAGTCAATCGGATGCATGGTTCAGTAATTATAAGGGAACATCCGTAAAAACCACTAGATTTATATATTAGTATAGAAGTATAGATAAGCCTTTTAGCCAACATTTAAAGTCTTTAATCTCCTTTTTAAATCTATTATTTTAAACAGTCTCATTGAATTACGTATGATTTTTTTTTCTCAATGACACAGGTCAGTGGATCTGTCTAAGAAAAATCTGTTTTTTAAACTAAAGAGTTTTAAAGGTTTTACATAATAAAGGTTTTTCTTTACACATATGTATGTATATCAGTCTCCGGTTCCCGTGGTACAGGGAAACCTGGTTTGGGTCCAGACGACCAGGTGTGACTTATTCCTAACTGTTATTATTATTATTATTGTCACGCGCTGGGGTCCGGGATAAATAAAATTTCACCAAAGTACAACTTAAAACTGTATTCAACATTTAGAACACTTAAACACTTCACAAACACTTTAAAACTCTCAATTTGCTTGTTCCGCTTCGAGTACTGACTGACTGCGTGCCATCTCTACAACGCTTTTATAGCCAATACATGTGGTACCTAGAATTAGCGAGAATATTACACACATTTCGAGTATTGTGTTTTCGCTATCTGACAACAGATGGCGTTGTACTTCTCGAGCGTTCTAGGTCGTTCGATATTCGTTCGACTATTCGGCGATAGTGGCGTTACTCTTACCGGCGTAACATTATTATTCAATAACTTTTCGATATTTGTGCCCCGTGTAACAAACCGCTTAATTCGTTTGGTACTGTATATTGGTGTTCGTTGGCGAGGAAGTTTCTGGATTTTAAGCTTTGGGGGGCCAATGGCGCTATCAAAAGCTGTTAGACGATAATTTTTAAATCTACCAATGATGTACTATTAGTTGTGTGACTTTTCAGACTGATTTCTGTTTTAGGAGGGCGACCGCGAATGCGCGTTCTTCAATACGATTTCAATGCGATCGCCTTCCGATATAACATATATACATAATATGAGTCGTCTATTATCAAAGGTGGCAATCTGTGCATTTGGACAAAAAAATGTTATTGATATGTCAATACAGATTGATTTGAATATAATCGTCTCCTTCAAAGAATACGGTTCAAAACCTGCATTAAATAAAGGTTAATAGTTAACCTGTTATTTATCTAAGATGTCGTTCCGAAGAGTTTTGTGACTGCCAATGGAATNTTATTGATATGTCAATACAGATTGATTTGAATATAATCGTCTCCTTCAAAGAATACGGTTCAAAACCTGCATTAAATAAAGGTTAATAGTTAACCTGTTATTTATCTAAGATGTCGTTCCGAAGAGTTTTGTGACTGCCAATGGAATACAAAGTCAATAATTCGTTTTTCTGATTTACCAATAATTTTCCAAAAGTCAGATTGCCAGCTTTGATAATAGTCGACTCATATATCGAGAGGTGAAAGTTTGTTTGGTTTAAACGACATTTCGCTTAATTTTTGTAATTAAATATTTTTTTTGGTACTAGCCGTACTCGCCCGTTTCGCTGGGCATTTAAAATTAACATTATTATTAATTGTCATTATTATTAGGGAGTCCAGCACACTCATAAATATTAGCCTATCCATTAAGTACATGTATTTTTTACATGGATACCAAGTTTCAAGTCAATCGGATGCATGGTTCAGTAGTTATAACGGAACATCCGTGAAAACCACTGTAGATTTATATATTAGTATAGATTAGTATCAACAATACAATGTGCATACAATTATACAATTATAAACATTGTATTGTTGATACTAATCTATACTAATATATAAATCTACAGTGGTTTTCACGGATGTTCCGTTCAATAACTTCAATTGTAAATTAAGTTTACTCCATTCAAATAGTTGAAGAAGTGTTTTTGTTACGATATTTTTTTTAAATTTTAAATGGCTTCCTTGTAAAGCTGCAAAAATGTCGCCTAAACCTTTCATCCTCGATTTGTATATTATTTATCTAAACTTGTATTTATTAGACTCAGGCCGCCACACCTATATAACGTCCATTGCAATCGAAATGTTTATTGCACGGTGTCTCGTAATATTTGAACGATGTACATATTTATTAATTTTTTGTTTGTTTTTATATTATAATAAATAAACGATTAATATATTATGAATCCATGAATTTAGACGCTTTGTGATCTTGAAAATATATTATTATAAATTTGGATAAGCCTATTGTGTTGTTTTTTTTGAAGTGAAAACTTCTTTAGAATCGTTGTGATTTCAAACCGGATGCAACGGAAAAAACGACAGGTAAGAGACACAAATACAAAAATGTGTAGGATGAAGCCAGCAAAGAATGAGACAGAAATATACATACTATTTAATACAGCGCCATCTGTGAGATTTTTTAATACTGTGTGTATGAAAGCTCTTGTAGTGAATTTTAATTTAGGATTATACGTGAAATTAAAATATCAATTCACAGAGGGCGCTACCTTACAATTATTTACTAATGACAAAATTTTACATATACTTAAGACGTTTAGGATAATTGTATTTTAATTTTGGAAGGTTTCACTTCTACCACGTGTGAATTGCACACATTTTTTTTTTTTNCTAACGTGTGTATGAAAGCTCTTGTAGTGAATTTTAATTTAGGATTATACGTGAAATTAAAATATCAATTCACAGAGGGCGCTACCTTACAATTATTTACTAATGACAAAATTTTACATATACTTAAGACGTTTAGGATAATTGTATTTTAATTTTGGAAGGTTTCACTTCTACCACGTGTGAATTGCACACATTTTTTTTTTTTTTGGCATAGTTCGTCCATTGCGTCGAGAATTTTGAATAATATGCTCGTTTGGAATAAACGCAACCGCAACCAATATATTACTAATTTTACAGGTGGTAGGACCTCTTGTGAGTCGGCACTACCACCACTCTGCCCGTTTCTGCCATGAAGCAGTAATGCGTTTCGGTTCGAAGGGCGGGGCGGCCGTTGTAACTATACTAAGACCTTACAGATCATATCTCAAGGTGGGTGGCGGCATTTACGTTGTAGATGTCTATGGGCTCCGGTAATCACTTAACACCAGGTGGGCTGTGAGCTCGTCCACCCATTTGTGATATAAAATATATACACATGAGCAGCAAACATCTTAAATGTATATAAACAGACTCCAAACAATAATTAGACTACTATTAGACAAAATTTAACAATTTTGGTCATGTTGGCAGTGAAATACCTGAGGTAGAGTTACCTTACTTGTTTACTTAACAAATTAAAGCATTGAAAAGTCGTAGCCCGTCTTATCTTATCATGACTCGTGTGCATCTAATAATAAAAAAAGTGTGTGTGTCCGCTCCGACGCACGACTGGAGTTTACTGGATATAAAAAATTAAACGAAACAATACGAGAAATAGTTCTATATTACGACAACACGATACACTACAGATTATTAACAAATTAACGAGACACAAAACAAACGACTAACAAATATATGAAAATACAATAATGAGAGAAACGCGCGATCAGTACGAGGCTTTGTGGCGGACTGCCGGCGCAGCAGCCCGGCGTCACCTGCGATAACGCGGCCGCGCGTTGGCTCCTGATTGGCGCGCGCACGCATCACGCAATCAGGAGCCAATCAGGCGCATAACGCATTTCGTGTGACATGCTAGTACGATTTTGGTCCCCATAATTTTCATACCCCGGGCCTATATATGTAAATCGATTCTAAAGGAGTAAACTCCAAAAACGTCATTAATACGCCTGAGTATTCTGAATTGAGTCATTACGGTTTACACGAATAGTGGAGAGCAGTAAGCCGAGTTTTCTGGATAAGTTCAAATGATTCTGTCGGAAGATTTATGTAATTGACCAAAAGAGTATTCTAAGCCCTAGAAACTAGTAAACATTGATCTGATTAACTGTACCACAGACATTGTTAGTATTTAATATTTAATCAAGAATGCTATTGGAAAATATATGTAATCGCTTTGAACTTGTGACTGTTATCGGTGCAAATAATTCAGCTCTAGAAGAATCTGTTGTTTACTGGCAGATGGTACAGACAATCACTTATGCCATGACTAAACTACTTCTCCGTTCATCTATGAGCTGCCAATACAAACACAAACACAAAACATCCTATTGGAAGTGATTTCTTCACTGTGTGAAATTCTAGTTTGTATCGTCCATCGCTTTGATTTTTCGGCTCTATTTAATAGGTATATCTCGATGAAAGAGGCGGAATAAAAAACCAGTTAGTAAGCAGTGGCATGTCGCCCTAGTAAGGTTTGTATATGTGTTTATTATTACAATCACTTACAAAAAAAATGAAGACACCCTGTATATAAACTCAAATATTAAACCATCGTGCTAAGGTCTACCCTTCGAATTGGGATGAACGGTAGCTAGGTGTCAGTGATATATTGGACAGGATCCCAATTCGGTCTTACAAGACAGCCTATTTCCATAATTACATTTATCAATGGTCGGGAGAGTTATTGGGAAATAATGTGTGTTGGTATTACAAGGCACGGAAAAATGATGAGAAAATAGAAGTAGCACTGGGAATTTTAGTGTTACAAAAAAGTTTTATGTTCTACTAGTGACCCGCCCTCGCTTCGCTTCGGAAACTGTAATTTATTATTGATTTCTCCACTATTTAATGGATATTATTATACATATTATTATAAAACTTCCTCTTCAATCACTCGATCTATTAAAAAAAAACCGCATCAAAATCCGTTGCGTAGTTTTAAAGATTTAAGCATACATAGGTATATAGTGACAGAGAAAGCGACTTTGTTTTATACTATGTAGTGATTAATTACATTTTGACCACATTGTTCTCCACTACAAAAGTAATAATATATTTATCTATTGATTACGATTCTCTTATCGCGGATAATTGTCGAATTTTTATCATTAGTGGTTTGTGCAGCCAACATGGCGGTTACGAGACGTGTATACATTTTTGGGGCATTCCTGCTCAGTGTACTGTCAGTGTTATTAACAGTCGTAGCTATTTCCAGTGATAGTTGGGTGAGTTGTGTTACTGTTCATTCGTATTATTGTGGACTTCTCGTATAGCATAAGTAAAATCATAAACTGGATATGGTGCCGAATTTACAACTCATCAGTGGTCACTACAAGTATCCGAATATTTTTAAAACATAAACGATCAAAATAGAAGATTAAAATCACAGAATGGCCACATCTTGATAGTGTCAAATGTTATAAAATTATTAAGGATTCAAAAAAAACTTAATAGCTATCTATTTATTTAGCCTAAATCAACATTTACATTTAGAAATTAGCATTAATAGTGCATCAAATTACATATTATGAAAGGAACGACAACTATATGACCCGTGTCGGATCGGGTGACACGTTCAATTCGTAATCTTGATAGACGCAAACACGATGCTTCTTCCCGGGATAAGGAGTTACTTGTATCAATTTCTGATTCTCAAACCACGACTCGACTAGTAGATCCGTTGTATTGCGTTTTTCTTTTTTAATACGTTGTGCGTAAAACCATGAATCAGCCAATGCAACATCGTGTTTCTTATAGCTGACACATCCCGCCATGCCATTCTTCATTGATCACGGTAAAAAATATCCGAAATGTTAATTCATTGGATCCTTTGTGTAACATTTCATCCAAAACCGTCGTCAGTAATTGGTTTTGTATGATTGAATAATTAAAATACACTGGTATAAACTTTAAACTATAAAATTGAGACTGACCTGACATCTCAAGATAGGCACTTAGATGTGATATGTCTATGGACTCCAGTTAAATGGGCACGAGTTCATGTAAAGATTATAATGTTAATGACTAATGAAATTCCAACTTCTATCTCATGGCAGATAGCGATATTAACGTTCTAATAGTTATGGTTTTCAATAGCCATTTAATATCGAGTGAACTGTGTCCACGACTGACCATCTACAGGGTTTAAAAAAAAGTTATAATTATTAAGTTTTACATACATACAGAGTGTCCCAAAATTTAACGATGGTCGAGTGAATAACTACCCGTGGAAAAATAAAATAAAAAATCCAAATCAAAGTTGATTAAAAATTCAAATATTTTAAAATTTCATGAAAAAAGATTGTTTATTTTATTTTTATATTAAAAACTACAAATGTTTTTGTCCTATTTGGAACTGCAATTAATAGATATGTTACTGAGGTAGCTAGTACAAAAAAAAAAGTGGGGATATGTTCACATTTGTAACCGCAGTATCTAATCATAGGGTGTAAGGTATCAAATTACAACATTTTTCAAAAAAGTTAATGTAACTTTGAAAAAAAAAAGAGCTGGATTTTTTTTCCATGGGTAGTTATTGGCCCGACCATACACTGGTACCGGCTTATCGTTGAATTTTGGGACACCCTTTATATTAGAAAACCAACAGCATATACTATTTTTCATTAAATAAATTAAAGGAACATTTTATAGGGACTTCTAATAATGTTATTAGGCCTTGAGTGTGAGCGAATGTGGCTTATGAATATACAAGATTATGGCGAGACTAAAGCAACGAAGCAATTGTTTGGTCGTGTAAATATGCAATTGTTCCCTGTCATTGTCAGTGTTGTGCTTGAAAAAGCGACAAAAGGCCATAAAAACTGTTCGCACGATTTTGGTACAATCGTGAACACCGATTCGGCTGATGATCAAAACCTCATACTGAGCAAAGAGAATATCGACCAGAAGAATCCCAATAGCATCGAGAACCTTGGAAGTTTCTCAGAACTAGAGTGTTGTCACAAACGGATCATACTAGGCAGTGCACGCTACGTGATGTCTGTGGGCATTGGCAACCACGTGACTAAGTCGTCCGTGAGTTTGTAGACAGTTAAAGCTACTTTCCCGGTGTAGTCTCGCGTTTTTAATGCCATTCAATTGTTTCCGACGTTTAAAATACTTTACAGTTTTCGCGGCCGACTATTGGGCATAACAATAAAAGTACCAGAAATAAATCGTTTTTTTTAATAGGTGAAGTCGTCGTGGCCTAACCGATAAGACGTCCGGTGCACTCGTGTTGAGCGATGCACCGGTGTTCGAATCTCAGGCGGGTACCAACTTTTCTAATGAAATACGTACTCAACAAATGTTCACGATTGACTTCCACGGTGAAGGAATAACATCGTGTAATAAAAATGAAACCCGCAAAATTATAATTTGCGTAATTACTGGTGGTAGGACCTCTTGTGAGTCCGCGCGGGTAGGTACCACCACCCAGCCTATTTCAGCCGTTGTAACTATACTGAGACCTTAGAACTTATATCTCAAGGTGGGTGGCGCATTTACGTTGTGAATGTCTATGGGCTCCAGTAACGGTTGAAAATTTGTTATTATGTTAAAGAAAATTTAATATGAATCAAATATTTATCAAGACAAATAATAAGCATTAAAAAAAGATTAAGAAGCGATAAACTTATCAAAATTATCATAGCTTTCATTTAAAGAATGTCATGTAAACTTGTACAAATAATTAGATTCACTATCTGGTAGTGTTACAAAACATAAAATCGCGGTGAGTATCAATCACTTATCTCAACTAAATATTCACATAAAAAGAATATTGAATAGGTAGTCTCGCGTTTTAATGACCCAGATGGCCTTGCACTTAATCAGAAGGTAAAGCGATAAAGACGAACTGTTTCGGTTGCACCAAATAACGGAAATACAGAGAGAGAGAGAGAGAGAATACACTTTACTGCACACCAAAACACAATTTACATTCAAAAAACAATCAAAAAAGTAGATACATTTGTACAATAGGCGGTCTTATCGCTAAAAGCGATCTCTTCCAGACAACCGTTTCATTTACAGAAATTCTGGAAAATATAAAAATATAGCAGGTATGTTGTGGTGTATTATAGATAATACATTATTATAGAAAATATATACATACAATAAACAAAATATATACTAATATTTATATACCAATATAATAATATGTACATACTTACATACAATACATACTAATATACCTATATACACATAATACATCAACAGTATGGAAATAATAACTGATGGGAGGGGGGAAATATACTTGGTCTATACCACCTAGAACCACTGCGTTCATCCACAGTGCGTTTTCAGATATCTCTTCTGCCACATGCCATCCGGCTTTGGAATGAGCTCACCTCCACGGTGCTTCCCGAGCGCTATGACATGTCCTTCTTCAAACGAGGCTTGTAGATAATACTCCGCGTAAACTCCTGGAATTGCTGACGTCCATTCGCGACGGTAACCACTCCCCATCCGGTTGGCCGTATTCTTGTATGCCTAGAAGAGCAATAAAAAAAACAAATAGTCTTTTTCCACACCGGAAACAATCGCAAGATCTCCCTTTATGCTGGTAAAAACGTGGTATAGCTATTTAAACTAATAATCGATTACAGGTGGTGTCGACAGCCACGGCAGAAATACAATCAAGGGACAGTATTATTCGCTATGGACTGTTCACGGGAGAGCTCACTCTAAACACACTTGTCACGCCAATGTCGAACGCTTTGTTCAGTAAGTTTGTCTTTAACTTATTTTGTGTTTGTATAGTTTTTATTAGGACCTGTTTTGGGATCTCACAGCCGACTTATCTATACTAATCTATACTTCTATACTAATATTGTAAAGAGGTAATATTTGTTTGTTTGTATTGAATAGGCTCCGAAACTACTGAACCGATTTGAAAAATTCTGTCACTGTTTGGAAGTTAAACTGTTCCCGAGTGACATAGGCTATAATCTTTTTTCAAAAAATTTAGGGATCCTTACTAAAACTCCAATAATGTAACCCAAGGTGTAAAAAAAATGCCTAAAATATTCTTTACATCGCGTGCGCTGCGAAAACTTTTGATGATAGAATAAAATAATGTACTACGACTTTGTAGAACGCATTATTATTTACAAAAAGTTTCGCGACAGCATATGTTTAACTATTATAGTTATGCTGCAATAAGTGTTCTTTTATTTAAAAAAGTAAAACAACGTCAAATATCGTTGAAATTTTTGATAAAGACCCGAGCGAAGCCAGAGCGATCCGCTAGTTTATAATAATTGTGTTGGACTTCATTTTCCTTATTTCTTCTTCAATCTGCTATCCGCGCCATCTGTTGACACTATAATAAAAACTAGGCGTGTGAAAACGATGCGAAGACTGTGTGTAAAAAACTAAAACATGGTGCCGGTGTAAAATAAAATTGTGATGTGTTGTATCGCCAGTGAGAAAATAATTCATCAACGAACTACGCAGTGAGTCTTAAAGCTTATCCGTTTCTCAGTCCCACACATATTTAAATTCAAAATAAATTGTTTATACGGCGTATCTATGAAGATTTAATGGTTAAGACCGTATAAGAACTCTCTGTTTACACTTGAAAGTTTATCAGAGCAGAATCTTCGTTTTCGTAGAAAAAAAAGGGTGCGTGTACATATGTACGCGCGTAAGAAGTTATACTTTATTTTTATTAAATTTATTTCTTTTTTTTGTTTAAATTTTAATCAATTTAAAAACAAAATCGATTAAACAACATCCTCAAACACGCATATTGGACAGCCCTTTTCTTGACATCGTATGAATTCGGTAATTCTCGGTACGGTTCGGAAAGTTCAGCTGCGGTTATATTCAGACTCGCCAAGTTACGTCGGTCGTATTGTAAAGAGCGATTTAGTGGGCAACTTCATTCTGTTAATTTCGTGTCACGGTGCGCGCGCATCGTAAAATTTCACTCTCATAAATTTTCATAACGCGCCTAAAGAAGTATAACTTCAAAAATTCCTTCTAATTTAAACCAACGCCTTTAGGATAATTCCAATGAGTCATTTAGTACGTGCGGTCATTGGAAGTCACAGCCTACCTAATGTTAAGTTATTACAGAAACTCATATAGTAGGTTATAAATCAATAAATATATTAACAAGATTAATATCCAGCTTGTCTCTATAAAAAAAAATTATGTAGGGTGCAGTGTGAGTTTGTTATTTAAATATTATGTTGCTTAAAAAATGTTTATTGTTATTATAAAATATAAAGTAAATCAATGAAATGTTAATGTTATGAATGCACCCGGGTGACGCGGTTGTTGATCGTGCACTTACGGTTTGTGGAAATAAATTTAACGCGTCACGCGAATTATGCTAACAAAGGTGGTCGGTAATATATTATATTATTATATCACCGAACATATAATAATCTCGATCTGTCTCAGGCCCGAATCGCTTATCTATACATATAAATAAAATTGGAGTGTCTGTTTGTAATATTGATGGTAATATTGATATATGGTACATACACTAAAACAACAGTTTTTACAATTTTTGTCTGTCTTTCTGTCTGTCTATCTGTCTGTTGGTTCCGGCTAATCTGTGGAACAGCTGGACCGATTTTTACGAGACTTTCACTGATAGGTAGCTGATGATATAAGGAGTAGCTTTGGCTGCTTTTTTAGACTAGCTTCGCCCCGCGGCGTCACTCGCGGTACGACAATAGCCGCGGGTAACGTCGCGAGACTCAGCTATTAATAATAAAATTTAATTTAAGGTAGGGTAAGGTCGGTAATAATAAGGTATTTAATAGTTTGAATAATGGAATAGAATATTAACAATCTTGTCACAGACAAACATATCGAATATTCATTGTATAGTGAAGGCTCCGACAAACCGCATGACGGCTTGCGGTAAAAATCACTTATTTTTTATTTATTTACTTTATTGCTATATATATATATATATATATATATATATATATAAGTTCTAAGGTCTCAGTATAGTTACAACGGCTGCCCCACCCTTCAAACCGAAACGCATTACTGCTTCACGGCAGAAATAGGCGGGGTGCACAGGAATCATCTCGTTTGTTTTTAAGTAACCACTTACGTAGGCCCAAAATACGCCCTACCGTCGTCACACAAGTTAATCAACTCAGCACGTTTGATTTTTATTCCACAATATTCGATACCTGCTTATTTGAATAGGCCCGGGCATACTCGCGTAGCCACGATGCAAGTACATCCGACGTCTAGTTCATTAGGAAAGAAATATTTCATTTAAAATGGTAATTTTTTTCTCATAACGAGTAACATAATATTCTCATAGTGCTAGCAAACGTTGCGTTTCAACACTTTTTTCTAATGAGAGCATTAACGTCATACTGATTAAATGTCTCTAATAAGCATTTTGTTTCGTTCGTAATTAAATAGGAGCATTTAAAGTTTATATACCTACAGCGCAACAAGCGTTATATTGCGATCATAAATTGTATTCTACAAAGATTAAATTAATAAAGCGAGCGATAAATAAATTTCGGTGCTAATTCTTAAATCGCAAAGTTCGGCGTAGCAGATACGAAATTGCTTTAATTTTAGGCCATTTTGAGAAGGCGGCACGACATGAGAACTCTCTCATCGTAGCCGCTGAAAACTACATACCCGACCCAGTAGACCGAATGGTAAACCGTCGACGTCGCCTAAAGCACGTCATTACGGATCCTCCTGATCCATTAACGGTGCTTTTAGGCACTACAAGCACCGGTCACCGTCCTCGTCGAACCCGTCGCTTGCGACGAAGGGCTCGACGAGCGAACTAACTCATAGACACAGCCCACTGAGTTTCTCGCCGGATCTTCTCAGTGGGTCGCGTTTCCGATCCGGTGGTAGATTCTGCGAAGCACTGCTCTTGCTAGGGTTAGTGTTAGCAACTCACGCGAGCTCACCTACAAACGTTAGGGCGAAGCTGAAATAGCCTCTCAAGGCTATCAGCATAGGTAGGAAAAAATGATAATTTAATTTTAGTTTTGTGGGTATCGCAATTATTTTCTCGAACTGGCTACAGATAATTAAACTCTTTCGTCGTGCAATCTGTTCTGCTATGGAATGCGCTTCCTCTTGAGATCAGGACTATTACTAACCGCTGCACGTTCAAGTTAAGGGTTCGGCGAATGCTGTTGGAAAAGTTAGCGGAATCGTCATGAACTTGATGAAGTTATTTGTTAAGGAAATTTATTAATATATTCTTTTTAATACTGTATAAACTATTATATGTATGTATGTGTGTATATATTTATGTATGTATGTATGTATATGTATATGTGATTTTGTATATATGTAGATATACTTTTTTTGTATGTATTCGTTACCTAATATAAATTTCATTGCACCTACCACTATTTACTCTGCACTACCTTTGGTTGACTGGTAGAGAATGCCTTAGGCATTAAGTCCACCAATGTAAATTTTACATGAAGTGTAATAAATAATAAATAAAATAATTTCGTCAATTCAGGGAATCCCGCGTAACCAGTGGACTTGAATGCGATAAAAGTATAGTTTGGGTCTCTATTCTTATCTTCATGATATACGATACGCATGTGACAGGTAAATAATAATATGTAAGCAGGTTGTAATTTTTTTTAAGCTATTGCATAGCTTCTTTCGCGGGCCTTGAGCGCGGCGACTGAATCAAGAAATTCTGTAACGAAAATAACCTGACACCCCCACTACGCCTACTATGTAGCTCGCGTTCAATACATTCACACGTTGCGCTGGTGTAGTGTTTTTGAATAAGCGCGCGGCGTGACGTCGCACTGCATGACCATCATGAAAAGTCTGCCCATCTCTCTCTCACGCGGTCTAGCTTATGAGTGTGAAGGGGACAGTTAATGTTTTGCTTTTGTTAATGTTTATAAATATAGCGTGGTCTTATTTTTATTATTGCTTTAATATTAAGTTATTATTGTCTAATTGTAATTGCATAAGTTGATAAAAAATGCTTTGCAATAGCTTTACCGTGACAGACCCCGAGTGCCACGCGTCTTTTTTTAAATTAATTTAGTTCAGATTTTGCATCCATATCACTTTCGTTAACATTTCATATAGTATACCAGAATTAAATAAAAACAATAATTACAATTTCGGAATAAAACAAAAACAGTAATAATAATAAAACAAAAAATTGAAATGAACGTCAAAACGACCTTTAACCTAATGGCTGGTTTGGATCCAGAGTGCTTGTTACGCCGGTAAGAGTCGAAGGATCGAGTAGCATCTGGAACGCTCGAGCAGTATAACGCCATCTATTATTAGATATCGGAAACACACAATACTCGAATTTGTGGAATATTCTCGACGATTCTAGGGATTTCGTCTTGACTATAAAAGCGTTGCAGAGATGGCAAGCATTCAGTTAGTAATCGGAACTACTCGAAGCGAAACATAGAACGGATTACCTGAAGCGAAGCGGAAGAAGCGGATTGAGAATTTTAAAGTGATTAAGATGAAAGTGTTTGTGAAGTGTTCTAAGTGATAAATACAGTTAAGTTAACAAACTTGTAATTCGGTTGAATTTTATTTATCGCGAACCCCAGCGTGTAACAGTGTGTAATTGTCATTCTGTACCCTGAAACAGTTCTAAGACTAGAACAATTATTCCGAACTAACAATAAAAAAATAATTACAAAAAAACTGTTTTTTTTTTGTAATTTAATGAAATTGACACGACTCTTCCGGTAGTCACGACTTTCATTCAAGATAAATAAATCTACATTGTTTATATACTGCGATTCTCCAATCGTGGGCTTAATGAAAAAACGATTATTACATAAAGCATTTCGTGTTCACGAAAGCCGTAATCAAAACGATAGTGCTTTGAGGGTTGCAAAATAATTTCAAAATTATTAATATTAAGCTCGTCGCGTATTTGTGAACGAGTAATGTAATAAAAAGTTTTTCGAAATTTAGAGAGAGAGAGAGAGAATACACTTTATTGCATACCAAAACACAATTTACATTTAAAAAACAATCAAAAAAAGCAGATACATTTGTACAATAGGCGGTCTTATCGCTAAAAGCGATCTCTTACAGACAACCGTTTAATTTATAGAAATTCTGGAAAATATAAAAAATATAGCAGGTATGTTGCGGTAATACATCTTAATAATACAATTTATCGCTTACATTATTGTGAGTAATAAATTTCAATGCGTTCTTAGACGTGATTGTTGCAGGGTCGCAATAAATACATTATGTACTACTACTTGAGTTTCTAAGATCATCGAAATAATCACGTTTCGCAACTTCACAAGCGCGTCGAGATGTGCGCTTAGTGTTTCGTCTTTCAAAGTTTTTATTTTTAAGCTATTGCATAGATTTTATCGCGGGCTTTGAGCGCGGCGACTGAATCAAGAAATTCCGTAACGAAAATAACCTGACACCCCCACTACGCCTACTATGTAGCTCGCGTTCAATACATTCACACGTTGCGCTGGTGTAGTGTTTGTGAATAAGCGCGCGGCGTGACGTCGCACTGCATGAGCATCATGAAAAGTCTGCCCATCTCTCTCTCACGCGGTCTAGCTTATGAGTGTGAAGGGGACAGTTAATGTTTTGCTTTTATTAATGTTTAATATAGCGTGGTCTTGTTTTATTATTGTTTTAATATTAAATTATCATTGTCTAATTATAATTGCATAAGTTGATAAAAAATGCTATGCAATGGCTTTACCGCGGCAGTTCCCGAGTGCCACACGTTTGTCTTTTTTTATATTTTTAATGCTTAGATGGTTGGACGAACTCACGGCCGACCTGGTGTTAAGTGGTTATCGGAGCCCATAGCCATCTACAATGTAAATGCGCCACCCACCTTGAGATATAAGTTCTAAGATCTCAATATAGTTACAACGGCTACCCCGCCCTTCAAACCGAAACGTATTACTGCTTCACGGCAGAAATAGGCAGGGTGGTGGTACTTACCCGCGCGGACTCACAAGAGGTCCTACCACCAGAGCAACCAATGCCTTAAATTATGCACAAAAACTGAAGTGGAAATGGGCTGGTCACATCGCGAGGCTTAAGGATGAGAGATGGACCATAAAAAAGCATTCTGGAAAGGCCCACTAGGTAAAAGGAACAGAGGTAGACCATTGACTCGTTGGGAAGCTGAGATTATAAGGACAGCCGGTCCAAGCTGGAAAAAGATCGCACAGGACACAATTGGGCATCTTTGGAGAAGGCCTGTACTCAATACAGGGTTTCTACATAAAACTACCAAAGTATATTAAATTTGTAAAGTGATCATATGTTAATAACTGTTAGAGTATTTAGTATTACTGGTGGTAGGACCTCTTGTGAGTCCGCGCGGGTGGGTACCACTACCCTGCCCATTTCTGCCGTGAAGCAGTAATGCGTTTCGGTTTGAAGGATGGGGCAACCGTTGTAACTATACTTGAGACCTTAGAACTTATATCTCAAGGTGGGTGGCGCATTTACGTTGTGGATGTCCATGGGCTACAGTAACCACTTAACACCAGGTGGGCTGTGAGCTCGTCCACCCATCTAAGCAATAAAAAAAAGAATAGTAGGAAATAAAAGGCTTATTATTATTATTGTTACTTGAGTTTTGAAGTTAATCGAAATGACCAATAAACGCAACTTCACAAGCGCGTCAAAATATGCGCTTCGTGTTTAGTCTTTCGAAGTCCGACCGGTGCATTACTGTATAACGATTTGAATAAAACAAATATTAAAATTACAAACACAATTCATTGTGGACTCAAAACTCATTATAAAGGCTATGTGTGTGTTTTGAAATTAGCCTTCATAAACAAACAAACAAGGCAAGATTTGATAATGTTTTTTGGTTTTTATGAATATTAATTGCTACTTTTATTCTTTTCGTGTTTCAGTGACCTGCCTATCCGACTTCAACGCTTGTGCGTTAAGCTGTAAAACAGAGGAGAACGCGAGGATTATAGAAGTTAGTATTCCTTTTAAAAAAATCATCGTAAAATATTTTAAGCTGTATAGCGGTTGAGCCCACGTGGTTTGGTGTCATAGCCTTGCCTATATCTATATATCTATCTGCAACGCAAGTACTCAAGCGTTTCAATTTGAAGGCTGAGATGCCTATACTTTTTACTGCTCTAGATGGGCAGACTAGACTCTATTCCAATTACGAAGTCCCATGAGACAGATGTTATTATTATATTATTGTGTGTGTGAATTAATTGTATAATGATTTAGATTGACTGTGTATTTTTTAAATGATGTTTAAGGCCATGAAAAAAAAAGATTATTATTTCAAACTAGCTGACCCGGCAGACGTTGTAGTGCCTCAATCGATAAATAAAAGACCTAAACTTTTGTATAAAATAAACTTAAAACAAACAAAACGAATCCGTCCGACGGGGGACACATCAAAGGATAAACAAAATTGTTTGTTTTTATTTAATTCCGAGCATTTTCATATTTATCTATCTTTTAAACCTTCTCTGGATTTCCACGAATAATTCAAGACCAAAAGTAAGCCAAATCGGTCCAACATATTTTTTTTTATTTGGACATTTTTTTTGTTATAATGAGGTATTATGTGGTTGAATGAGGTTTTGTTATTTTTATTATATTTTATATTCCCTCATCGTTCACAGCACTACATACCTCTTTTACTCATTTACCACATCCTTACACACTTACAATAAGTTAGTTTTTTTTTCTACACTAGAAATTCCCTAGAAATCTTATATAAGGCAAAAAAATGTTTGCCGGGTCAGCTAGTACTTATATAGATAGATTATGTATTATTGTGTTAGGAAATTGTTATTTGAATTGAGCAGTGTGCTCAGTGCGAGTTTTTTAACGTTCTCGATAACGTAAAAGTTAACTGAAATATGTATGCAGTTGGAACGTTTGCCTACGTTTGCCGCTAGGGGCGCTGTTCTAACTCCATACAAATATGAGTAAAATTTTACGCTGAAACTCGCACTAAGCACACTGTAGCATACATTAAACGTCTCACGCATTAACACCATTAGAACTCACGTGTAAATGCATTCTGGGATTGGTGTAGTGTGGACTTTAAGCATTTGTAGATAGAACCGGACTATTTTTAACAGACTTCAAAAAGGAGGAGGTTCTTAATTCGACTGCCTCATAACTTTTGACAAGGTGAATCGATTTTGATGATTCTTTTTTTATCAGAAAGCTGACGCTTCCCGTGTGGTCCCATTTCAATTTAGTCCAGTTCTGATAATGGTATCTCTGAGAAAACCATATAAGTCTTAAATTTGCATTAAGTACATGCGCGACAAATGGGTGAATAACTCAATAACTCAATATCACGCCAACCGATTTCGATGATTATTGTTTTTAGTGTCTATTCATTTGTTTTGGAATACCTTTTTTTTTCTATTTGAAGTCTGTTTTTGTTTAAACATGTCTATTTACAATTAATTTATTATTGTTATTGCTTAGATGGGTGGACGAGCTCACAGGCCACTTGATGTTGAGTGGTTACCGGAGCCCATAGACATTTACAACGTAAATGCCGCCGCCCACCTTGAGACATGAGTCTTAAGATTTCAGTAATTACGTGAAAATCATTTTTGCAGGTGGAAGCATTGGCCCAAGGATTTAGACCCACACCGGCCTGCACAGCTGTTACGGAAGTGGACCAAAACGATCCTTGTGAGTTGAATTTTAATTTTGAATAACGAGATTAATTGTTATCTATACTAATATTATAAAGAGGAAAGATTTGTTTGTTTGTTTGTTTCGAATAGGCTCCGAAACTACTGGACCGATTTGAAAAATTATTTTTCCATTAGAAGTCGACATTGTCCCTGATGAACATAGGCTACTTTTTTTTAATTTTTTTTGAATTTTTTTTTTTGGCTTCATGTGTGTTTTAATGTTTCCGAAGCGAAGCGAGGGCGGGTCGCTAGTTGTATAGAAATTCGTAAGTTTTTACTTCACTATGCTTTGAGGAGAAAATAAGACTTTCTATTGCGATGAAGGATTCTATCTTTTTTTTTATTGCTATATGGGTGGACGAGCTCACAGCCCACCTGGTGTTAAGTGGTTACTGGAGCCCACAGACATCTGCAACGTAAATGCGCCACCCACCTTGAAATATAAGTTCTAAGGTCTCAAGTATAGTTACAACGGCTGCCCCACCCTTCAAATCGAAATGCATGCTTCACGGCAGAAATAGGCAGGGTGGTGGTACTTACCCGCGCGGACTCATAAGACCACCAGTAGCTTTTCGTTTCATTGTTTCAGTGTATCCGCCGCCAGTTTTGTCCTATGCTGTCTACGTTGCGGTCATTGTGGTATTGTTCGTTCAGCTCGCTTTCGGCTTAGTGGCTGCCTCTCTGGCCATTTTGAACGCAACGAAGAACCCCACAGAACCGATCTTCGGGTTACCAGGTGAGATCGTTTTTTGGTATCCTTTGCACTCAATACCACTTGAGTTTTATTTTTTTATTTTTTATTGCCGTATAGGCAGACGAGCATACGGCCCACCTGATGGTGAGTGGTTACCGTCGCTTATGGACGTCAGCAATGCCAGGGGTAAAGCCAAGCCGCTGCCTACCGTAAAAAGTCCACAAAAGTCGAGTATTGTGTGTTTAGGCTATCTTACAATAGATAACGTTGAACTTATCGATCGTTCTAGAGGTTCTAGAGGTCTTGATATTCGTTCGGCTATTCGGCGATAGATGGTGCTACTCTTACCGGCGTAACAATATATAGAAGTAAATGACAGATGTCACCTCAATTATAGACGCAATCGACAGTGCGATAGTTGACCACATCTTGAAATTAGAAGAGTAAGAATAATTGAATAAAAATACAGTGATAAATTTTTAATAAATATGAAATTCAGATTAAATACTTTTTCACTAGGTAACAAACGTTTTAATGTCTACACTAATTAGAAAAAAAAGTCATTTGAAGGTTTTGACCTGACAACGTCTTATAGTTCGATGGAGCCGGCTGCACGCACGAAAAAACATGACTCATGCGGCTTTACCTCGCTCTGAGGCGTTCCATTTAACGCTTGAAGTGCAAGCGAGCGCGCGCAACGAGCGACAAAGAGGCACAATCGGCATCCGTGTTCGGCAGCGTTCGACATCTGTCTCTCTCCTACTTGAGTGAGCGATGCATCCGCGTGGACAGCTGCTACGCAATAATACATTTGCATTTCGTCAAGTATGAAGTTCAGTGAAAAGTGAATGTGGTTTCAATTGTTTATAGCAACGATAATTGCGATAATTGAAAAATGAAACCATTCCATCAGTATTTTCTTATGACGTTGTCACTTTCAACTATCGTCAGTAAACAGACAAGCGATTTGATTTGTTTTTCCCTGTGAACCGGTTTTGTGGACGGAATATGAAGCGTGTATCATTTTCCAGGGTGTCTTTGGGCAAATGTCTTAACTGCACTACTTGGCTCGATTGTTTTGCTGACCTTCGGCATATACTGGTTGGTGTCAGGCTTGAAGGGCCATCTGGCCATATCGTATATAGCGCTGGGTCTTTTCGTCCCAGGTCCAAGCTTAGGATACTCTTATTGGTAAGTCTTTCAGTTTGTGGTACTAGATACACCTGAGTTTAAGTTGTTACGTTCGCTTATAGGTATGAGGCCAAACTCATTTGCAATCAATCAAAGACCCTTTGAATAGGAATGCACAATTGACATGAGGGTCGTAGCTGTTAGTGTGGACTTACATTAAGGCCCTTTCACCAATAATTCTGCAGATAATGATTATTGCACAATAATAGTGCGAATCAGAGACTGATATATATACTTAATTATTTATTTGTTTAAAAAAGTACTGCCGCATCACAAACATCTAACATTGAAAAGAAACTTAAACTATTTAATTTATGGCCTGATGCATGTGACAACAATGGCGTACCTAACATTGGCAATTCATCGGCTCGAAAATGGAATACAATAATAAAAAAGACGTGTGGCACTCGGGGACTGCCGCGGTAAAGCTATTGCAAAGCATTTTTTATCAACTTTGCAATTACAAGTAGACAATAATAATTTCATATTAAAATAATAATAAAAATAAGACCACGCTATATTTATAAACATTAACAAAAGCAAAACATTAACTGTCCCCTTTACACTCATAAGCTAGACCGCGTGAGAGAGAGATGGGCAGACTTTTCATGATGATCATGCAGTGCGACGTCACGTCGCGCGCTTATTCACAAACACTACACCAGCGCAACGCGTGAATGTGTTGAACGCGAGCTACACAGTAGGCGTAGTGGTGGTGTCAGGTTATTTTCGTTACGGAATTTCTTAATTCAGTCGCAGTCAAAAAACAGTACAATTTGTTGAAATATTAATAAAAATGTCTAATAAACGTCATATCATATCAACAAGCAGTTTCAGCCGCAGTCAAAAAACAGTACTATTTGTTGAAATATTAATAAAAATGTCTAATAAACGTCATGTCATATCAAAAAGCAGTGAACAGTATACTTATATACAACAGTATACTTATACATACATTTAAATTCTTAACTTAACACCCAGATATAGATCAAACAAATATGCTTATCACTAGAATGCTGGCCAGATTTGGGAATCGAACCTACAACCTTCAGCCCAGCAATTAAGAGCACCAACTACCGCACCATCGATCCAGTCAAACTTGTGAAGCTATTTATTACCATTGGTATATTTAGATTTTATTGTTTCAGGATCCTGATAACTTCAGTATTGTGCAATCTGATAAACGTTTGTCTGATACGTCTAAGATCGTACCTGTTAGAAAGAGATCCGCCACCGCCAACCATTAAAGTCGACAATCATTCCGACGGCACTATATTTCTATATTAATATTATCTACCTTACTCATAAATTTATCATTAAGAACTCTCCAATAAAGAAATTTAGGAGATGGGTGGACGATATTAAGGCAGTTGCGGGAAGCACATGGACCAGAACAGCTGAAAATAGAAGCTTATGGAGGCAGTTGGAGGAGGCCTATGTCTATCTATACTTCTATACTAATATTATAAAGAGGAAAGATTTGTTTGTTTGTTTCGAATAGGCTCCGAAACTACTGGACCGATGTGAAAAATTCTTTTTCCATTAGAAGCCGACATTGTCCCTGATGAACATAGGCTACTTTTATAATTTATTTTTTTATTTTTTTTGGTTTCATGTGTGTTTTAATGTTTCCGAAGCGAAGCGAGGGCGGGTCGCTAGTAATAGATAAACAGACAGAAACTAATAATAATTTAGTTACAAAAAAAAAGAAATCTTCCATAAAAATTAAGGTAATATTAATACCACTACTTAAAACTTATTAAAATAATTAATTGTATTTGTAAAAAAAAAATGTATTTGTCTGAATAGAGGCTTTATTATTATTATTATTAATAAAGAAAAAAGCTATGACCAAGCTACATTTTGTTTTGTCTGCCATTATAATAAACTAATTCCGATGTGGTTGTTTCCCTAAAGACGTTTTAACTGTGTAAGCAATTAATGTGAACAAGTAAGTAAGCCGATCACGTTCCATTGTGACTATCACTAATTGTATGAAGAATTGCTAGTGGGTTTGCCAAGAATTTTCTTTCAGACGACGAAAAAGAATTGTGTCGAAATCGATCGAGCCGTCCACAAAAGATACTACGCTATACATATGTCGATGAAACTTTTTTTTATATAATCATGTGCAATTTGTAAAGAAGGTTACAGTACTCGGCAATAAATATTGCAAATCGATCTACAGAAAGAGAGAATCGGCTAATTTCGGCTTCATAGTGTTATCTCTATCGCACATTAGCTGTGTGACGTTTATCATTATTATTTTTTATTTTTATTGCCCTTGTATACAGACGAGCATACGGCCCACCTGATGGTGAGTGGCTACCGTCGCCCATGGACTACAGCAATGCCAGGGGCAGAGCCAAGTCGCTGCCTACCGCTAAAACACTACCGCTACTCTTTTTAATACACTGAGATAGTGCTTCTTATTTCCAGCCTCCATAATTGTATGATAGGTACCGCCACAAGTTTAATATAGAACTCCAAGCTTCAAGAAAAATATTTTAAAGATTACATATGTATGTATAAAATAATCCGTGTACCAACGAATTTAGCTAAGAATAGATGCGTGCTTATTATTAAGATGTCGAGGTTTATCCCCGTCATTTTGTATGTTGTTACACTCGCGAAATAAGTAAAAGTATAAGCTCTTTTGCGATTACGCACAAGTTTTTTTTTAATTTTTTTTATTGCCTTTGTAGACAGACGAGCATACGGCCCAACTGATGGTAAATGGTCACCGTCGCTCATGGACGTCAGCAATGCCAGGGGCAGAGCCAAGCCGCTGCCTACCATAAAGTACTCTCCGCAAGCCTCGTTTGAAGAAGGACATGTCATAGCGTTCGGAAAACACCGTGGAGGGGAGCTCATTCCAAAGCCGGATGGTACGTGGCAAAAAATATCTTTGGAAACGCACTGTCGATGAACGCAGCGGTTCCAGATAATAATAAGTATTCTTATTTAAGTTATTTTGTTGAATTTAATACTTGAATTAGTTTTAATATATTAATAATATCGATACTTCTGTTAGTTTTATATATGTAAATTAGTGTTATAAGTTTTTAAAGAAATATACGAGATTTTATTATTCTTTGTTTTTATTAAGTTTCCATTATTAACTGATTAAAATATACACAATGGCATCGACAACGACATGGGTGCTGATATTCCGCCATTCTGCTCAATTCTGCTGTGAAGCAGTCCTGCGTGGGTTAAAGGGTGGGACAAACGTTTTTATTTATTTATTTTTTATTGCTTAGATGGGTGGATAAACTCACAACCTGTTGTTAAGAGGAGCCCATAGACATCTACAACGTAAATGCGCCACCTATCTTGGGATATAAGTTTTAAGGTCTCAAGTTTAGTTACAACGGCTGCCTTCATATCGAAACGCATTACTGCTTCACGGCTGAAATAGGCAGGGCGGTGGTACCTACTTGCGCGGACTCAGAAAAGGTCCTATCACCAGTAATAATATACGATGGAACTGAGTCTACGACCTCATATCTTGAGAAGGGTCCCGGTCTTTCACATATAACATAGGCGGTTTGTGAGATGGGGAATGAGGAGTGGCCGTTGACTTGGTTACCAGTCTCGGAGCAACTCTGGACAATTCTTCGGAGAACACGGTGATCACAAACCCTAGCGAATATAAATTATGCAGATTACTGTTTCTCTTTTTAAATTAAAAAACAAAACAACGCAGCATTTGTTAAATTCAAATAAAGCAAATCCCATCCCTTCGTGTGACATTAACATAGAAATGAGAAAAATTTCGTTACAAAACTTTTTAATAATTGTAATCAAAGTTTATTATTTGTGTGCGTGGATTTTGTAACTACGCTAGACAGTAACGTAAAATGGATTTTCAGTTTTTGGCTCTAGTCCATACAATGTGGATATTTTATTATATTAAAATCATGTTTATTGGATAGGAGTATTTCTGGTTGGGTGCAGTCTGAGAGCGCACTGATAAACGCTAAATGTCTATTTATTTCTCGAAGTAGACCATCATCATCATAAGCTTACGGAACATTGCTTGCCAGACATTATTACTGGTGGTAGGACCTCTTGTGAGTCCGCGCGGGTAGATACCACCACCCTGCCTATTTCTGCCGTGAAGCAGTAATGCGTTTTGGTTTGAAGGGTGGGGCAGCCGTTGTAACTGTACTTAAGACCTTAGAACTTATATCTCAGAGTGGGTGGCGCATTTACGTTGTAGATGACTATGGGCTCCAGTAACCATTTAACACCAGGTGGGCTGTGAGCTCGTCCACCCATCTAAGCAATAAAAAAAGTCATCCCTCAAATCTCGCCATAATGACCGGTCCCAAGCTGCCTGTACCCAGCCGTTTCTTGCAACCTTTAGCAGGTTGTCGGTCTAGCTCAAGAGAGGTCTACCCACACTGATTTTTCCAGTGCTCGGTTGTCACCTAAGATCTTTTTGTCTCCAGCGTCCATCTGTTCTTCGAACATACACTGCCCCTGCCACTTTAATCTCGCAATCCCTCGGGGTATTGCGCTTACCATAGCTCTGTTCACAATCTCCCATCTCCTGGTCATAATTGTATATAGCATAAAATCTAGTGAGACAAACTACTGTACAATAAAATGCAGACTACCACTTCGTGTCTGTGCTTTGACCCGATCTGTCTATTTAACTTTATTTTTATAATAGATAATATTTTCAGATTCAACCTATATTTTAGTTTAAATTCTAAAGTTACTGCCTGTTTTTCTTCTACGTATGCTTCAGCCTTAAGAGGCTATTTCAGCTTTTCCTTGACGTGTAGGTGAGCTCACGGGGCTCAAACTGGGTGTGTTGTCAACACTGGCCCTAGCAAGAGTAGTACTTTGCAGAATCTAGCATCGGATCGGAAACGTGACCCACTGAGAAGATTCGGCGAGAAACTCAGTGGGGTGTGCTTATGAGTTAATTTACTCGTCGAGCCCTTCGTCGCAAGCGACGGGTTCGGTGAGGACGCTAACATACTTCCTCATTAGCTACCAATCTTTCTGCTTTTTGTATTGCCCTTGTAGGCAGGCGAGCGTACGACCCATCTGATGGTGAGTGGTTGCCGTCGCCCATGGACTTTAGCAATGCCAGAGGCAGAGCCAAGCCGATGCCTATCGTTTTGAAACGACTGTGACTGAAATGAGGCGCGTAATAAAATATTCGGAAGAGTCCTTAGCAACAGCGATACAGCTCTACCACTGCAAATTGCTATAAGCATAGGTACCTACTCACGACTTTCTGCTTGTTTACAAAAGTAAGTAATAAAAATATACAAAATTGATTGTAGTACTATATTTCTAATTTCAGTGGCGTATCTTAAATCAACGCTTCTCAAATTTTAATAACATCGTAAATTAATGTAATACCAAAACCACTTTCAAACGGCGGCATCGTGTTACAGCGAAAGTGCAATATCCGCCTAGGAGTGGATCGTATGCAAATTTGTGTTGGTACGTCTGACATGAATTGCAACTTGTGCTCCAAGTTACTAGATGAGCGCTACGACATTACTTTTGTCAAAAGATTCACAGAGTACTCAGCCGTAGGCAGAGGCTTGGCTATGCTCCTGGCATTACTAAAGTCCAACAGCGACGCTAATCATCATCTAGTGGAATGTCTTATTGGTAGTAGGACCTCTTGTGAGTCCGCACGGGAAGGTACTACCACCCCGCCCATTTCTGCCGTGAAGCAGTAATGCGTTTCGGTTTGAAGGGCGGGGCAGCCGTTGTAACTATACTGAGACATTAGAACTCATATCTCAAGGTGGCTGGCGGCATTTACGTTGTAGATGTCTATAGGCTCCAGTAACCATTTAACAGCAGGTGCGCTGAGAGCATGTCCAACCTTCGAATCAATAAAAAAAATGTATTCTCGTCTGTGCGAAGATCCCATGTGGAGGCATTCAATTATCCCACATCATGATCAGCCCACATACGTCCAATGCTGAGTATAGGCATACTTACTACTACACTACACTAGGACTTAGGGGAGCTAATCTTCGCCATAGTATCCGGTCAGGCTCAGCCCGAATCTAGCGAATTCAATTATTGTCTAAAAGAATGTTTTCTTTTTTGTTTCTTCACAAAAGACAAAAGTAATATTTTTAGATAGCCCTTTGGAAAAATAGCTTGCACTTCATACCAGCATGCTTGCCCGTAAATATTTCTATAAAAATAAGTATTGGCTTCTTTTTCAATTTTTTAGATTCAAATTTTTTTTCTATTTTTTAGTTGGATTTTGTATAAAAGCGTATTTTTTTAGTTTTTTTAAACTATTATTTATTTTTCATCTTTTAGATGAATTTCAATATTTTCAATAAATTCTTTTCATTTTTTTTAAATATTGAATTGTCATCGGTCCTTAATAAGTATACCAAATTTCGAGTTAATCCGACATTTTGATGGGGGTCAAAATCATGTTCAAAGATTCCGTTACATACTAACATACATACGTCTGAAGCTAATAAAAGCGTATTAAAAAGTCGCTGATTTCTCACAACTTAAGGCATCGTAAAGACCAGAGGCTCCCAAATTTGCGTCAGCCGACAGAAGGTCCGCGCCAATTTACGTCTAGTCATCAATCACTTTGCTTTAATCCCACCATGGCGTTTAAGGCTAAGTTAGCACTTTGAATTTTTTAAGATAAATTGTATTGGAAGTTACAGTTTAACGGCTGTCTGGTGTAGTGGTAAGTGATATGGTCACTACACAAGGGGGTTGTGGGTTCGAATCCCGCCAAGGGAAGATATTTGTATGATAATAAATATAAATGTCTTTTCCAGGGTTATGGATGTATATTAAAATATATGTATGTGTATAATAAAAATCTTACATTTATTTCCGTTATCTGGTACCTGTAACACAAATGCTTATCACGGGACTAGTTAACGTTGCGTGATTGTTAGTAAATATTTATTATTCACTAGCGACCCGCCCTCGCTTCGCTTCGAAAACATTAAATTTCATTATTAATAGGCGAAGCCCGCCATGTTGCGCGCGATAAGACAATAACTGCGGGTGACGCCGCGGGGCGAAGCTAGTCTAAAAAAAGTAACCTAAGTTACTCCTTATATCATCAGCTACCTATTAGTGAAAGTCTCATCCAAATAGGTCCAGTCGTTCTAGAGATTATCCGGAACAAACAGACAGACAGACTGACAGACAGACAAAAATTGTAAAAAATGTTATTTTGGTGTATGTACCGTATATATGTTCATATGCATGTAGTAAAAAGCGGTTATTTCAATATTACAAAGACAGACACTCCAATTTTATTTATATGTATAGATTTATTTATTAAAAAAAAATTGCAAACAAACAAACTGTGTGCTTAACGTTGTACTCTTCAGCAATTAACATTATGGAATATTAGCGAAAATATTATTATGTTACATTTTATTGTATTAACATAATAATATTTTCGCTAATATTAGGAAAAAAATTATAAAGATATTCTAAATTCTGAAGCAAAAAAAAAAAATTGTACCACTACAAAGCGTTTTTTTTTTTTCCTAAACAGAAGAGTTCAAGTTTAAAGCCTACGGAATCGCGTACAGGAAACAGGAAGGTCACTATACTCTATTCCAATTACGAAATCTCTTTTGAAACTTCTTAGAACGTAACTCTTCACGTTTCGCATAGTTTTAAATAATAATAATAATAATTTTTTGTTCATGGTCGTAAATCATCATTTAAAAATACACATATCAATCGTCAAGGAACGTTTGTGCAACAAGGCATATTATAAAGTTAAGGATTATTTACTAGATGGCGCTCGCTCCTGGCCTTTTCATTTTTCATTATTATTATTATTATTATTATTTACTTATATTTATATTTTAATTGTACTTTTTGACTTGTTTTTTCCTTTATTGTAAATATTTTTATTTATTTAAAAAAAAAAGGTAAAAATTTGAGAAAAAAACAAAAAAAAAAAAGCCCGCTGAGTTTGTTTCGCCGGTTCTTCTCAGGACTGTGGCTTTTTTTGGAACCGGTGGTAGAGTTAACATTGTTATTTATATTTTGACATTCAACAAGTGTGTCATACTGACATCTAAGTTGAAATAAATGATTTTGAATTTGAATTTGAATCTAAATCCTTATACAATTAATTCACACACACAATAACATAATAATAAGATCTGTCGAACGGGACTTTCATAATTGGATTAGAGTATAGTCCTATCCCGTGTCGTCCCACGTAGAAATATGAGTATTGAGAAATACCAACCGACCCTTAACCCTATACATAATATATCCAGTAAATATTTTGTCGGTTTAATCTCTATCTCGTGTTATCTAATTTCATATACAGTTTTAAATTAGATTTTCGTAACGGTATTTCGTATCTCATGAGTTTTCTTTGCAAATTATGTTAAATTAATGGCTGGTATCTACATAATTTTAGAATTGAATAGCAAGTACGTGTCTTTGATTTCGTGAAGGTTAAACTAATTTTAATATTTATTTAGGACTAGTTGACCCGGCAGACTTCGTAGTGCCTCAATCGAGAAATAAAAAAATAAAAAAAAAATAAAAAAATTACGATCTCTATTTTTTGCACTGCTTAGTAGACTATTGTTGCTATTTTAATTTTGTTCTTAAATAATGCACACTCAAGTTATTTTTTATATTAATTTCACTGTAACTTCACTTTTTTTTTTGTTATATATTTAAGTTCGTAAGAAAACAAATATAAATGCAAACCTAAGCAGATTCTTAGCGAGACTAACGAACAGCAATTCATTTTTGTATATATATTGACTTTGGTTTAAAACGACTGAAAAGCGTATTCAGTGTTTCTAGTATCTAGTACACGAAGAAAAGCTAAGGGAATCGACAGGAAAATAGGGAGGGTGAATCGTGAAAAATTGCTTTTCTTTCAAGAAGCAAAGGCGCCCGTAAAGTGTGCGCTCGGCCGGGAATCGCGCACATATAGTATCAGAAATGCCACCTGCGGAGTCGTACTTGTCTGTCACGAGTTGCGGTTTCAATACGAGCGGGCTTATATTTCGAGACACACAAAACACGCAGACGATCACGATAGACTTTAAATTGAACATGTACTCTTAATGAACAGAAGAACCCTGGGAAATGCACTAACCCAGATACTGAAATGATAATATTGCTAAGTCGGTAAGAGTATCGCCATCTATCGCCGAATAGTCGAACGAATATCGAAGGACCTAGAACGCTCGAGAAGTACAACGCCATCTATTATCAGATAGCGGAAAATACCACTAGAGATGTGTGGAATATTCTCGATAATTCGAATTGTTGAGTGTTTTAAAGTGTTTAAGTGTTTTCAGTGTTGAATACAGTTTTTAGTTGTACTTTAGTGAAATTTTATTTATCCCAAACCCCAGCGCGTAACAATATATAATGATGTCGAAGAAACCACAATTATTAACACCATTGTCAGAGATCGTAGGGGCGAATAGGGTGATCGAGCTAAGAGAAATATTGAGTACACCAATGTTTTGTATTAGAACAATTTAGAAATCTTCTTTTGACGTTAGCAAACGAAAACGAACGACAGTTCTTAGGACGGAGGCACCGCTCTTCAAGAAGGTTGGTTGGTAAGTGTGATGGCGTCTACGCGCCTTCATCGGCTAAGCTCTGTCGTAGCACGAAGTTAGCCGAGTTCCGACGATACGGCAATCGTGCTGCCATCTCTCGGAAATCGTGCCGCACGAAACGCATTTCGTTTGGCTACCAAACTAATGACCCCGTCTCCGATATATAATATTAATAATAAACAAACATCACAGTCAACACGCACAGTCATGGGGTCCAATTTAGGATTCCCTGTATTATAGGCACCAGAGACTGTACTATAAACATACTTCTAAATATTCAAATATAGATATATAGAGATAATAAACACCCAGACTAAGAGCAAACAAAATCTGTTTATCACACAAATGTTTGTCTGGCGTCGAACCCACGACCCTCGAACTACTGCAACACCAAATCAGTAAAAGGGTCCACAAATTCATTTACTGCACATGTTTATTACGTATTCTCTTCAGATCTTGGTATGTTCCTTGAATTTGGGTACAAAGGACAATGCGTTTTCTGTCTATGTAAACATGATAAACTGCGGATTTATTTATTTGCTTGGACCAGTCAATATCGCCCGTAATGTAAAAGATACATTTGTATTTGAAGGTCTATGGCGGAAAACCAATTAAGAGTTTACGTAAGACTTTTCATCCACTGAGTTTCTCGCCTGATTTTCTCAGTGGATCGGGATTCCGATCCGGTGGTAGATTCCCCGAAGCTCTTGCTAGGACTGGTGTTAGAAAATTCTCTCAGTTTGAGCTCACCCACGCGTCTGAGAGTAGCTGAAGTAGCTCCTAAAGGCTACCAGCGAATACTTTTCGCCTAAGCTTTCGTTCTTCATAAAAGGTTGCACGCTTACACTCAAACCTCGGCTCGTATCGCCGGGAGTCTTATAAATTTTGCAGAGAGGATTTTATCCAAAAATTGGCTCACGCACCCGGTCGTTATTCGTGCTCCCTGTGGATGCATTCGTGTGTCTCACCTGATATCTCCGACTTTAATTATCTATATTTAGCTGCGTGAAATTCTATGTGTGTATTTAGTAACAATTATACACGGTTCCACTATTATAAACCACTTATACGTATTCCACTAGTATAAAAAATAGAATAGAGTCCAGAAGAATATCGCGCCTTATTTAGTGCAATGATTATTGACGCTAACAAAGTCGCTCATCTTAAAACAATAGGCCGAAGTCTCAAGCGTTTAGTACGTCCGTGACACTTTTTCAAACCGAAAAGCCTTACTGTTTCGCGGCTGAAATAGAAAATATACTGGTGTACATTCATGTGGACTTGCAATATATTTTACCATAAGTTATTATGGAATTTCATGTATTTTCTACTCCTTCATCATGGAATTCCTTTGTTAGAACCTGTCAAGTATCTTATAAATCTCTAGATTAGATGGACCTTTTCTGAATCATTGCAGGGAGGGCCACAAAATTTGCTCGTAATGCAGCTATTGCAATCGTATGTAGTATGAATGTTGTTGTTTTCTTTTATTACTGTGTCCTAACTAATTTATTTTTAAGACATCACTGCTACTAACATTTATATGGATCATTATCTGAAATAAGGAATTTAATAATAATAATAAATACTTTTACCGTAGAACCGTGCCTTATATTTAATAATGGCGACTTAAAATTATTTTAAATCGCTTTTAAATTTTTTTTTAAATTGCTTCTTATTTAAATGAGTAATTTTTACAAATGCATGCAATACCAAGCCATAGTCAATTTACACACATAAAAGTTTTGGGTTTCATTCTGTTGATAACGTTTTTCGATTTCACCTTTTACGTTTACCCGGTACAAATAACATCAATAACTGACTGTGAATAAAACTTTTCGAGAGAAAAATTCAGTTTTCAATCACGAAAAAAAAATTCTGATGGAAATTGAAATGAAAAAAAGAAAGTGATTTAAAACCACACATCATCTGAATAGTTCGGTATAGAGGCGAACAGGTATCTATATATTAATACGTGAAGCAAAAACTTTGTATCCCTTTTTACGAAAATTACCCGGACGGAGGAGTATGAAATTTTTCACACTTATAGAGAATATAGAGAAGAAGTGCGCAATGCTAATATTTTTTTTAAATAATGCATAAAAGATACATTAAATGAATAAAACATTACACACACTACATACCATGTATTTGACGCACACGCGCATTGTTTGTCTTTGTTAATATTTTTTATAGTGTAGTCTTGGCGAAATTTGTGATTATAGAAGTATAAAAATATACAATCATAATAGTGTACAAACTTACAATTCCAATTAATTATAGTCGAATTTCGACTACTGCGGGGCCTCTAGTCTGAATAAATTGGTGTAGAGGCGAGCAGGTATCAGTTTAAATAAAAATCGGTAAAAAAACTTTTAAGTTAAACGGTTTTATTTTATGTGCACTGAAAACTACAAAATAAATAAATAGTTACTTATCTATCAACCTACGTAGGTCATCTCGGTCATTAATATCTCTGATGGTAGTGGTTGTCATAACATGAACCATGTCAGCGGCCGAAAGGCAGTTCATGAAAGAACACTAACACCANATATGTAATCCGCCATTTTGTATCGGCGGCCATCTTAGATTTATAATGTCATTGATTTTATTATATTGTATTGTCATCTAAATTAAATGTGTGTACCAAATTTCAGATCAATCTGACAACGGGAAAGTGCTTAAATTTCAATTTCTAATTTTGACCCAAATAAATAAAAAACAAATTCCGTACAAGTCGAGCTAAATAAAACCGTTTAATAAAAAATACTGTCGGTTATATGAGACTGAATAACACTCGGCTGATACATCTATGTCCAATAGTGTGGGTTGACGAGCTCACGTCCCACCACTTAAACGGTTACTGGTCCATAGACATTATCAACATAAATGTCGCCACCCTGACAAATGAGTTCTAAGGTCTCAGTTTTTACAGTACAACGGCTGCCCCACTCTCTAACTGAAACGCATTACTGCTTTATGGCAGAAATAGGAAGGGTGGTGGTACCTACCCGTGCGGGTTAAACTTAAACCGCGATTCAACAGTAAATTGGCAATACAGTTTAACGGCCGTCTGGTGTAGTGGTAAGTGACATGGTCACTACATAAGGGGGTCGCGGGTTCGAATCCCGCCAAAGGAAGATATTTGTATGATAAATATAAATGTCTTTTCCAGGGGTATGGATGTAAATTAAATATTATTATATGTATGTGTATAATAAAAATCTTACATTTATTTCCGTTATCTGTAGCGGTTAAGCGGTTAAGCGGTAGGCAGCGACTTGGCTCTGGCTTGGCTCTTGGCTTTGCTGACGTCCATGAGCGCTGATAACCACTTACCATTAGGTGGGCGATATGCTCGTCTGCCTGCTCGGGCAATAAAAAAAAAATATTCACGGCCCATCACAATCAAAAGGCTGAATTAATCGTCGCTCCGACAAATATAATAATAATTGGAGCTCTGGAAAATAACATTGGTTGTCATTCATCCCGCACCCCGTACTATACCTAGAGTACGAACAATGTAAAACTAAATTCGAGATAGGCAAGCAGTGGACCGAAAACTAGTCACATTATAAGTGCAGTTTTTTCTCCGCGTGTAAATAAGATTAAGATGAAGTTATTTGCTAAGGAAATTTATTAATATATTCCTTTTAATACTGTATAAACTATTATATGTATGCATGTGTGTATATATATGTATATGTCTATATAACATCCTGTAACACAAGTTCTTTACGAACTTAGCACGGGACCAGTTAACGTGGCGTGATTGTTAGTAAAAAATGTTTATATATACTTTTTTGTGTATTTATTTGTAACTTAATATAAATTTCATTGTACCCACCACTCTTTACTCTGCACTACCTTAGGTTGACTGGTAGAGAATACCTTAGGCATTAAGTCCGCCAATGTAAATTATACATGAAGAGTAATAATTAAATAAAAATAGAATAAATATGAAAGGCGATGTATCGTTCGTGAACGTTTTTGAAATCAATTAATCTTGACAGCGTTTGAGTTTTATCGGTCGTATCATCAAATCGATTCTGTATTCGATTTGGTTTACGTCAAAGCCAATCGATTTTAGCGGGCCGCGGATCTGCATCGGTAGCGCGTACCGTGCTGGTTTTGAAACAGAAATATTTATGAATGGCTTTTCGGCCGAAAACTCGTCCAGGTGGACTAAGCTTTGCATTAATATTGAACCACGGTTGGAATGGTAAATAGTCTGTTTGACACAACACCATCATAATTCAGCTTTTTTTTTCTATCTATGCTGATAGCCTTGAGAGGCTATTTCAGCTTCGTCCTAACATGTGGGTGAGCACACGGGGCTTAAACCGGAGGTGTTGCTAACACTGGCCTTAGCAAGAGCAGTGCTTCGCAAAATCTACAACCGGACGGAAACGCAACCCACTGAGAAGATCCGGCGAGAAACTCGGTGGGCTGTGTCTGTGGGTTAATTAATTAGAGTTATTAGGTTAATTAATAAGAACGATGACCGGTGCTTGAGGTACCTAAAAGCAACAGTCTAATTACGAATCCTCAAGTTCTTCGGGCACATCACTCGTAATGAGGATTCCATTGAGCGGTTGGTGGTGCAAGGGAAAGTCGAGGGCAAAAGATCTCGCGGACGATCTCCAACACGATGGACCGACCTCATAAAATCTGTTACTCACTCCAACATCAATGTTTGCTCTCACTCTGTGAAACATCGTACCACATGGCGTCGCATCGCGAGAGCATCGGTATCGCAGGATCCGACTGATGCATGACCACGACCACTCTGTCAAGAGTGTACGAATAGGAAGAAGAAAAGCACCGTTAGTGGATCGGGAGGATCCGAAATGACGTGTTTGGGGCGACGTCGACTGCTTTCCATTCTGAATAATTCAGCCATTTTGTCTCAAAATATTGAAAGCATACACGCAAACCTTCTTTATTTATAGTTCTTTGTATTCGCCGTAAAAGCCGTATCGGATCTGTTGCGTGGTTTTGAAGAATACCCGGGGAGACAGACAAAGACAGACGGCGTCTTTGTATTAAACTATTTAGAGATTCGTTCGTTTGAAGAGACGTATTGTTAAGAGCTCGAACTTGTTTGTCTTTTAACAAATAAAAAAAAACCCACAAACCACACTTCAGTGATTTTTATTTAAGACAATTTAATTTAGTTACATTAAATTTCTGTACTGCCGGAAATTCCCAATTGGGGAACTCTACTGCGCGTGGTCTGAATAATGACTGACTTTTTAACTTTGAAAATATAATGGACTCAGCAAAAATACTGAAACTGAAAGATATCCAATGAGAATAATGAGATTACGATCGCGATTAAGACCGTACATCTTTTTGCCGAATGTTCCGTAATTACATATAAATAAGGGTCATAACAGTAGGAATACCTTCTTGAAGGTTTTTTGCATGCTTAATTGAGCTGGTAGATTTGAATATACTAATACCCCCCCTCCTAGCTGAGCCTTTGCTCGCCCACCTATCCTGGTGAAACTGGAAAGTCCTCCGGGCCACCAGTAAACCTTCAATCAAAGTCGTCGAGGCCTAAGGGATAAGACGTCCGGTGCATTCATGATGAGCGATGCACCGATGTTCGAATCTCAGGCGGGTACCAATTTTTCTAATGAAATACGTACTCAGCAAATTAATGTTCACGATTGACTTCTACGATGAAGGAATAACATAGTGTAATAAAAATGAAACCCGCAAAATTATAATCTGCGTAATTACTGGTGGTAGGACCTCTTGTGAGTCCGCGCGTGTAGGTACCACCGCCCTGCCTATTTCTGCCGTGAAGCAGTAATGCGTTTCGGTTTGAAGGGTGGGGCAGCCGTTGTAACAACTATACTTGAGACCTTAGAACTTATATCTCAAGGTGGGTGGCACATTTACGTTATAGATATCTATGGGCTCCAGTAACCACTTATCACCAGGTGGGCTGTAAGCTCGTCCACCCATCTAAGCAATAAAAAAAAAGCGAATTAACCCATAGACACAGCTACCATATAACCCATAGACGCTTGTCGAGCCCTTCGTCGCCGGGTTCGACGAGGACGGTGACCGGTGCGTTCTTGTGGTACCTAAAAGCATCGTTAATGGATCGGGAGGATCCGCTATGACGTGTTTTGGGCGACGTCGACTATTTACCATTCGGTCTACAGGATCAGGTATGTAGTTTCCAGCGGCCCGACAAGAGGGTTCTCTTGTCATGCCGCCTTCTCAAAGTGGCGCAATGATGCTGACTGTAGACACTTATTGACTGAGTCAAACTCCAGGTCATCATGGAGATCTACGTTCCTTAGGAACCATGAGACGACTCTGCCCACGTATCGCCACTTTATACTCTGGCGTTACGGCTTCTACCCTACATTTTTGTGATATTTATCAAAACATTATTTTATCATTTAAAATAATAATCAAAACCATGTCTTAATATTACTGAAGTCGTTATTCACGACATATATATACATATATAATATATATTATAATATCAATAGTCGTTTATATTCGAAGGGTGCGCTCCGGCAGTTAACTCGGCCAGTGTAATCTGAAGACGAAATGAAGCGATAAGAACTGAAAATCTGTTCGAAACCATTTTATTCCCGAGACGCTAATGAAATGTCGAACGTTCCAGAATGAACTTCACACTTTACACAATTCAATTTAGATGTTATTCTTATCTTAAGAATGCCTTCTTCGGTCCTTTTATTTAAAAGAAACATTTTCTCGTTTCTTTTTGAGCTTTTCATTCGATTTTTTCATACAATGAAGTGTTGTTTGTTTTCTTACACATTATTATGTGACGCAATTAATTATTTTAATCCAAATAGAATTCTGTAAAATTAAAACAGTTTTTTTTATTACAATTTTTAGGAGTACCTAACTATACTGAGACCTTAGAACTTATATCTCAAGATGGTGGCATTTACGTTATTAATGTCTATGGGATCCGGTAACACATAACATCAGGTGGGCCGTGTGCTCGTCCACCCACCTTAGCAATAAAAAAAGAATATGTGTTGTATCGTGGCACACCGGATAGGAACGAAGTTTCATATTATATAAATGTTAATTTTAAGTTCTATTCGAGGTATAAAGAAAATAATTATTCGGGTATACATTTATTATTATGATTTTTTATTGATAAAAATAAAAATAATCGCAAGGGTCAACCACTCCGCAGTGCAATGGAGCAGCCTTGCCCTGGGGGAACCGCCTGCATGATCACGGTATCCCTACGCCAGGTAAGTATGATTTAGCAAGAGAAATACGAGAACGTTTATCAACTGTGTAACATCTCGTCAGCGCGATTCAGGGATTGTTGAATTCTTACGTTACGGGCGTTTTTAAACGGTTTTATTTAGCTCGACTTGTACGGAATTTGTTTTTTATTTATTTGGGTCAAAATTAGAAATTGAAATTTAAGCACCTTCCCGTTGTCAGATTGATCTGAAATTTGGTACACACATTTAATTTAGATGACAATACAATATAATAAAATCAATGACATTATAAATCTAAGATGGCCGCCGATACAAAATGGCGGATTACATATTTTTCCTTAAACCCCTCAATATGGGTATCAAATGAAAGGGCTACACTGTAAAACACGATGATTATGTCAAATTTAAAATTCAAGATGGACGCCGTTCCAATATGGCGGACTAGGTACATATTTTTCCACAACCACCACAATATGGGTATCAAATAATAGGACTACACTAGCAGAATACTGTCATTATGTCAAAATTTCGTATTAGGTGTTACAAGTTACAAAATGGCGTATTAGGTGGGGGCATGATTAGTCGTGTCGAGAACAGTTGCGTCCAAGATTGTGTGACGTTAGA
>NW_021011584.1:200624-215588 GCF_003987935.1 Bombyx mandarina
ATGAATTAAATAGAATGAGGAATATTCGGTAGACAATTTCACTAAATACTAAAAACAAGAAAATAAAAATCGGTAAAAAAACTTTTAAGTTAAACGGTTTTATTTTATGTGCACTGAAAACTACAAAATAAATAAATAGTTACTTACCTATCAACCTACGTAGGTCATCTCGGTCATTAATATCTCTGATGGTAGTGGTTGTCATAACATGAACCATGTCAGCGGCCGAAAGGCAGTTCATGAAAGAACACTAACACCAGGGTTTGCTTGGTAGGTAAACTAAGCACACACTATAACAAGTAGGTATTTTGACCTTCTAGTTCAGAAATATTTTAGTACTAGGCAGAATAGCTTTTAGGCATATTAGACTAAAATAAAAACGTGGGGCCCCTCTGAAATCATATCTATGGCAGAGCATATCTTATACTTTGGTAGATCATGAGCTCGGCGTTCGCTGGTTATTGATGGTCAAAACCTCCAGTTACGATTATAGTAAGTCGATTCAGCGGACACTGGACTCCGGAGCTATGAGGTTTTAGATGCGACCGGGATAAGCCGCTAGGATGATGATGATGACGATTATAATAAGTCGATACAATCCACACTTAGTATAGTAGATAGAAAGTAATACAGAAATAATAATGGGCCCCACGTTTTTATTTTAGTCTAATATGCCTAAAAGCTATTCTGCCTAGTACTAAAATATTTCTGAACTAGAAGGTCAAAATACCTACTTGTTATAGTGTGTGCTTAGTTTACCTACCAAGCAAACCCTGGTGTTAGTGTTCTTTCATGAACTGCCTTTCGGCCGCTGACATGGTTCATGTTATGACAACCACTACCATCAGAGATATTAATGACCGAGATGACCTACGTAGGTTGATAGATAAGTAACTATTTATTTATTTTGTAGTTTTCAGTGCACATAAAATAAAACCGTTTAACTTAAAAAAAATTTTACCGATTTTTATTTCCCGGTTAGGGTACCTCTTCGCATCGTCCCATGAGGAACTTCGTTCCAAAAAAACATGAATCATGAAAGTCTAAATTGTGTTGTAAAGCTGCCGGACTATTTGATGTTAAGCCGCGACAATTGCGGCCTCTAGTGCGACTACGAAGTTTCAATTCTATTGTATAATGCTTTTTTGTATTATCCCGCAAACCGAAACGCGTTATTGTTTCGCCGCAGAAATAAATAAAATGGCGGTATAACCATCGACGCGGAATAAAAACATCCAAATGAAAATAAAAACGTTCTAGATAATTCGTTTTTTGAAATGTAAATATTAACAGAATACAGATTTTGAATCTATTGTTATTGTGTTTGTTATTGTTAGAATGAAAACCAAACGAATTTATTATCCAATATAACTTGGTCAAACAATTAGGTTATAGTCGGTGACAATCTATACTGTGGTCTAACAGTCATAGTTTTGTTTCTAATCATATTAATTAAAATAACTCAATTGATCTAAAGTCGTGGCCGTATTAACAGAAAAATAAGCCTTTTTGATGTCGCAATTAATTTATGTGATTGAATTTATTCTATGGATAAATCTGAATTGGAACAACAACTATATTGAAATTGGTAGGCTTGTTAAGAATAATATAATCAGCATTAAATAAGTTAGCTTTTTATTTTATTTTTTGCTTAGATGGGTGGACGAGCTCACAGCCCACCTGGTGTTAAGTGGTTACTGCAGTCCATAGACAACGTAAATGCGCCACCCACCTTGAGATATAAGTTCTAAGGTCTCAGGATAGTTACAAGTATAGTATAGTATACTCAGTATAGTTAGCTATAAATATGGTGTGAATCGGTATATTTTATTTCTATTTTTCTAACCAAGAATTACATACTAATTTAAAATAGAGCTTTGTTAATAGATAATACTATCTCAACCTTAAACCTTGATACACAATCTATACAATTAATTTATGCTTTAACCAGGACCATAAAAATATACTTTTTAGTCTGATCTGTTTTCCGAAGCGCGCCAAAAAAGTGTAACTTCGAAAATTCGAGAAAAAAAAACGCGCCAAGCAATTCAATTTCCAAATTTGAATACAGTTCTGAATATTAAAAATAAAGCATCTGTTGCTCTTCTTCCTCTACCTCAATGGTATTAAGAGATTTGTATTATTATTTACGCGATTTATTCAGATTACAAGAACGAGGAACAGGAGAAAGTAATTTAACCCGGCGTTAAAACTTTTCGAGAAAGCAATCGGTGAAAACAGCCCGCCTTTATTGAACTATAAAAGAATATTTAAGCGGTCGCTTGTTATCATTGTTCAATACGAGACGTTATTTAGGATTACGTTGTCTTATAAAATTGCGACGTCATCATTTAGTGTTAGGTCTGTGGTTAGACTATAGGCATAACAGTTTTAACGCCTTGGTCCGGCTTAAAATACGATATCAAAGTCGTCGTAGCCTAAAGGATAAGACGTCCGGTGCATTCGTATCGAGCGATGCAACGGTGTTCGAATCCCGCAGGCGGGTACCAATTTTTCAAATGTTCACGATTGACTTCCACGGTGAAGGAGTAACATCGTGTAATAAAAATGAAACCCGCAAAATTATAACTTGCGTTATTAATTACTGGTGGTAGGACCTCTTGTGAGTCCACAAGGGTAGGTACCACCACCCCGCCTATTTCTGCCGTGAAGCAGTAAAGCGTTTCGGTTTGAAAGGTGGGGCAGCCGTTGTAACTATACTGAGACCTTAGAACTTATATCTAAAGGTGTGTGGCGCATTTACGCTGTAGATGTCTATGGGTTCCAGTAACCACTTAACACCAGGTGGGCTGTGAGCTCGTCCACCCATAAAGGCAATAAAAAAAAGTTTATCCGGCTAAGCCATCTTTTAAGGCGAAAATCATGCCATTAACAGTTTTATATAAATTCCAGCAACTGCTTAGTATAACATGTTAATTCATCTACCTATAGAAATTCGTTGACACATTAAATGCGCAGTACTTATTATTAATCGGTGTTTTTTTTTTCAATATTAACAACACAGTATTAATTATAACCAATCATCATAAATGTTTAATCAGTTATTTTAATCAAATTAATTTTGAACACCTTCAAAACCGGGCCTGAATCTTGGCGTCTTGGCGTCTCATCGTGACGTACAAGATAATGGAAACTCACGGACGGATCTACCGATATCAAATCTTATTATCTTTAACTGCCGTCAAGATAAGCCGAAGGATATTCAGAATATGCTTGTTTTTTTAATATATATTTTCGGTAAGATGTAGTCAAAAAACTATTATTCTGAAAAGCTTTATAACGAGAAGAGGACTTCTTAGTTTGATGATAGTGCACGGTTGAAAGAACCCACGGCTTGGTATCGCTGTTCTGATAGTTTCTACTAAGCAATAAGAACTTTCAGTTTGAAGGTTATGCTTACAGATCCCGGAAGCGATATTCATTGAAAATTTTATAGAAGATATTTGAGATCAGGATTGAACTGATCATACCACTATAGTGAAGATCACTGAATACTGATGACTCTGGTAACCCTACTAGTCGAACTCGGCAAAGAGTTCGACGTGCAACCTAATCCGCACATCCGCTCGCTGAGTTTCTCGTCGGATCTTCTCAACGGGTCGCGATTCCGGTCCGGTAGTAGATGTATTCACGAAGCAGCTATCCTTGAGATGTTAGATATCCTTCGGAGGCACTCGGGCAGCTGTTAGCAAATCTCACCTCTCCTGGCTGAATCCGTGCTCGCCCATCTGTCCTGGTGAAACTGGAAATGCCTTTCTGCCATCAGTAATCCCTACTTCCCAAAAAAAAAAAAACTGGACCAAAGAGATTATCAAACAGTAAATTCGACAAAATACCTTCATATCGTGCAAGATAAAAGAGGACCTTTTGTGTACATGACATTTCAACAATGCTCGTCAAATTGAATCGCTCGTTTTGAGACGCGGTTATATTGCAGCGGACAGTGTCGATTAGCGGGTTCATTAACCAAGGTCCTTAAGATGAGAGGTCTGGTTTTGTGTGGCGCCGTGTTAAAATAAGACCACACCATCTCTTTCTCTAGATGTAATTTAAGGTGAATAAGGGATTAATTGACGAATAGTCCGTTCTGTAAGTTTTATAACCATGTTCTACGATTGTCAATTGGTATTTACTGATAGTAAGGCAAATTATCAGCCCAGGTTTAAGGGATAATGTCAGACGAGCGGCTGGTCGTAAAGCTTATGCCAGGAATTTGGCCTAAATAAGACGTTTGCTCAACCATTCGAGTCTTTCCAAATTCGACCCATTGTACAGTTCAGGGTGCTTAGTGTGAGTTTTTTAACGTTCTCGATAGCGTAAAAGTTAGCTCGTATTTGTATGGACTGGGATCGTTTGCCTATGTCATTCCCGATCCTGCGGACAGAATGGAAAGCAGTCGACGTCGCCCAAAACACGTCATCTCGGATCCTCCCGATCCACTAACGGTGCTTTTAGATACTTCAAGCACCGGTCACCGTTCTCGTCGAGCCCTTCGTCGCAAGCGGCGGGTTAAGCGGCAAATTAAGCCCACTGAGTTTCTCTCCGGATCTTCTCAGTGGGTCGCGTTTCCGATCCGGTGGTAGATTCTGCGAAGCACGGCTCTTGCTAGGGTTTGTGTTAGCATCGCAGTCAGGTTTGAGCCCCGTGAGCTCACCTACAAACGTTAGGGCGAAGCTGAAATAGCCTCTCAAGGCTATCAGCATAGGTAGGAAAAAAAAATGCCTATGTTTGCCGCTAGGGGCGCTGTTCCAACTGCATACAAAATTGGGCTAACTTTTACGCTATCGAGAACGTTAAAAAACTCGCACTAAGCACACAGAGCTCGACATCGGGCCGCTATTTATATTTCAGAAACAACATAAGCCCACATCCATTTCACGAAGAGATACTCTTTGATGTTCAGACTCGTCTAGAACCTTAAAAACGTGCTTTATTATAACGTAGCTTTATTACTGGTGGTAGGACCTCTTGTGAGTCCGCGCGGGCAGGTACCACCACCCTGCCTATTTCTGCCGTGAAGCAGTAATGCGTTTCGGTTTGAAGGGTGGGGCAGCCGTTGTAACTATACTTGAGACCTTAGAACTTATATCTCAAGGTGGGTGGCGCATTTACGTCGTAAATGTCTATGGGCTCCAGTAACCACTTAACACCACGTGGGCTGCGAGCCAGTCCACCCATCTAGCAATAAAAATTTTTTTTTACGGCTTAGCCATCTTTTAAGGCGACAATCATGCGATTAACAATTTAATATCAATTCCATCAGTATAACATGTGCTGCTAATTCGTTCTACCTCTAGAAGTTCGTCGACACATTAAATGCGCAGTACTTTTTCATCGGTGTTTTTTTTTTCAATATTAATAACACAGTATTAATTATAACCAATCATCATAACTGTTTAGTCAGTTATTTTAATCAAATTAATTTTGAACACGATCATTTTCAGACAAAACAAATGCATTTCTCGCCCCGCCATCAGTTCCGCGTCGATCTAAATTCTTCCTTAGTGTCGTTCATTTTCGGGACGTAAGTAACATTATGCTATTTTTCCTGGTCTGCGGGAGTGGCTGGTACAGTCTTCCTTTTATATACTGCAGCAGCTTAGTTTATGGATTGTGACAATGTCAGGCCGTCGGCTTGAAGCGTTGCGTAATGTTTAAACGTCCCGGGTATTTTATCGAATAAAGCTATACCGAGCCTAAAATTATGTGAGTATGACCAATTGTTTCTAAGGAAATATGATACATTGTTATTTAATTACTATTCACTAAAGCAACTGTACTATATAATAATACTAATAATAATAACAGCCCTTTATTCCTAAACATAGGGTTACAAGAGGTCCCTAAGTTCGGTATGCCTTTTGGCATAGTAGTATATTTGGGCTCAAATAATATGTATAAGCATGACCGATTTTCCGCTGTTTCGCGAGAAGTAGTCTATAAAAAGCTAAACTAGAAGAAGTAGAAATTTCCCACCAAGGCATAAAATATAGTTCATTGTAAAAAAAGACAACGCAAGGAAAATCAGCTTGTCTTCATGTTTCAAATCTATAAGAAACTATTACACATACATAGTAGATCTTCCCGCATGCCCTTTGCACTCAATACACCGAAAATCATATATCTAAAATTTTGTCTTGTAATTTTTTTCTGATTCCAATTTCACCTGTGCGTACGTCAACCGCAAACAAAGACTGGCGGAGCCTCTCGTGCAGAAGTTTAGTAATTAAAATGGAGAACCGAAACGTGACCCGCTTACCGTTACACAGAACTGTCTAACGAATCACGTACAGCGTACCTTTGTTTTAACAATCCCATCATCACTACTAATATATAAATGTGAATGTAAGTTTGTTTCATTCCCGATCCTGCGGACAGAATGGAAAGCAGTCGACGTCGCCCAAAACACGTCATCTCGGATCCTCCCGATCCACTAACGGTGCTTCTAGGTACTCTAAACACCGCTCACCGTTCTCGTCGAACGAAAGTAAATTAACTCTCAGACACAGCCCACTGAGTTTCTCGCCGGATCTTCTCAGTGGGTCGCGTTTCCGATCCGGTGGTAGATTCTGCGAAGCACGACTCTTGCTAGGGTTCGTGTTAGCATCGTCGTCAGGTTTGAGCCCCGTGAGCTCACCTACAAACGTTAGGGCGAAGCTGAAATAGCCTCTCAAGGCTATCAGCATAGGTAGGAAAAAAAAAAGTTTGTTTGTTACGCTTTCACGCGAAAATTACTCAACCGATCATCATGAAACTTTGTACACATATCCTTGGAGGTATTAGAAGAAACATAGTATACATTTTATTAAGAAAAAAAAAAATTTTTTTTTTACGAAAAATAAAAAAAAAGTTTGTCAAAATATCTCAAAATCTAGCTTCTTCAACGCCATCTACCGGTTCAGTAACGAAGTTCCAATCCAGAGTACTGTAAATGAAGTCGCGGGTAAAATTTAGCGTTATGCCAAAGTAACTATTCCACGCCGACGAAGTCGCGGGCAAAAGCTAGTTGTTTATAACGTTAACTTTTTCCAGTTTGATTTGGGCTGAGGATTGTTACTGTATATTTGTTGATGTAGTATTTGCTTCGGTTTTAGCGCATCGCAGACATAATTGAGGATGGTTTTACGGTGAAATGTCGCGTTATTGTTCCTTTTGAAGTCGTCGTGGCCTAAAGGATAAGACGTCCGGTGCATTCGTATCTAGCGATGCAACGGCGTTCGAATCCCAGGCAGGCGGGTACAATTTTTCTAATGAAATACGTTCTTAACAAATATTCACGATTGACTTCAAGGGTGAAGGAATAACATGGTGTAATAAAAATCAAACCCACAAAATTATAATTTGCGTAATTACTGGTGGTAGGACCTCTTATGAGTCCGAACGGATAGGTTTTACGCCCCTGCCCATTTCTGCCGTGAAGCAGTAATACGTTTTGGTTTAAAAGGTGGGGCAGCCGTTGTAACCATACTGAGACCTTAGAACTTATATCTCAAGGCGGGTGGCGCATTTACGTTGTATATGTCTATGGGCTCCAGTAACCACTTAACACCAGGTGAGCTGTGAGTTCGTTCACCCATCTAAGCAATATAAAATAAAAAAAATACGTTCTCGTGAGTTGGACACGACCTAAGGAGGATTGACATTTCCAGGCAGCCGGTCGTAAAAGTTATACTAAATCCTCATGCATCCTAAGAGAACATGCTGCGCTGACTCCACATAAAATGCATCGATATATCGATGATAAAATGGGACACGGGTAAACAGAAGAAGTAGCCTTAGATTAATAACTCTTTGATTTTATATCAATCTTCGTTCATTCATTCAGCTTGGCCTAATTATATACATAATAAGGGTGGCCCATAAGTCCTTTGATATGAAAAAAAAATTATTAAAATAAAACTAATTACATTATGAATTAAATTTTTATTTACATAAAAAGCTTAAAAAACGGGAATTATTTTTTGAAAATAACATCTCCTAAATGTAATCCGTTGCGATCACGGCACTCTTGCAAACGACGTCTAAAATTGTGGATGACTGCGCGGCACGTCACTGCTGAAATGCTTGTCATTTCTCTGCGGATGTTTTCTTTTAGGGCCTCAATTGACCGCGGGTTTGTGTCGTATACTTTAGCCTTAAGGTAGCCCCACAAAAAAAANTGTAATCCGCCATTTTGTATCGGCGGCCATCTTAGATTTATAATGTCATTGATTTTATTATATTGTATTGTCATCTAAATTAAATGTGTGTACCAAATTTCAGATCAATCTGACAACGGGAAGGTGCTTAAATTTCAATTTCTAATTTTGACCCAAATAAATAAAAAACAAATTCCGTACAGGTCGAGCTAAATAAAACCGTTTAATATAGGACGCACACCTGATCGAGTTAAACTGGTTTTGTCTGACTCTTATCTAGTTTTAACCGGATTAAACTTGTTGTGTTCGTCGTACCCACAAAGTTGGGCGATGTTATACTGCGGCTTTAAAAGTGAATATAGGTACCTAAGTAACTATATTACAGTATTAATTATTATTGCCATTATTAATTACTTTTGTAGAGTTGTTGGCAATATTCAGAGCCTGTAGATAGGAGCTCATATTGGTAGTTTTAAGGCGGTCCGGGTAAGTACCATCTTGTCTGTTTATGCCAAGTTAGTAATATATTTTCCAGTTGAGAGTTTAGTCTTGTGTCCCAAGATAGGCAGACTCAACGATGTGGTCTTGCCATATGCCCTGACACTACTGCCACGTACCACAATGTAAAAAGAGTCTGGTACATTAAGAACCACCGCAATCGTCTATCGAACATGAATTTTAAGGTCTTTATTTTGGGTTGTGTTCCTGTTCTTCTTTTTTACTGGTGGTAGGACCGCTTGTGAGTCTGCACGGGTAGGTATCACCACCCTGCCTATTTCTGCCGTGAAGCAGTAATGCGTTTCGGTTTGAAGGGTGGGGCAGTCGTTGTAACTATACTTAAGACCTCAGAACTTATATCTCAAGGTGGGTGGCGCATTTACGTTCTAGATGTCTATGGGCTCCAGTAACCACTTAACACCAGGTGGGCTGTGAGCTCGTCCATCCATCTAAGCAATAAATAAAAAACCTGTGTCCACCAAATACTGATTGGATAATTTGGGTTGTGTTTTTAAATTTCAAAATATGAGTAAATATTGCTGTGAAGAAGCAGCGAAACAAATTGGTTTCGCATTTTACGTCCCGTTGGTAGACAAGCGTGGAAATATATAGTTGCCATCACTCAATTTGATTAATCTATTAAATACGACAGCAGAAACAGGTGTCTCACTAATAAAATTATTAACAACTGAACAACCGAACCAGTAATTTTTCTCTGTATCTTTGTTTAAGAGTGTAGATTTCTGGAACTTGTGATTGGAATGCATATATGTGCATAGTTTTCACAGGTAGGTAGGCATTGATTTAGAACATTACATAATATGATTTGTTTGATTAATAGGTTCTAGGAGTTTATTTTTAGACTGCTCGTTTTTTTTAATTAGATTGTTAGTGCGACGGTACCTTATTTCTGTGGAAATTTTAATGAAATCTAGTATGGAGATAATTTGGCTAATACCAACGAAGACGTATAGATTTTTCATACTATGGTTGTGCACGGTTTCCGCCCACGTGATGTGAAGTGTTCGTGTAGGCCAGTGATTATCAAACTTATTTCTTTTACCGCCCCCTTTGAAAATAAATTATTTTTCAGCGCCCCCGATTTTTTATACACCCCTAAAACTTTAAAACCACAATTTCATTAATTTAATTAATAAATGATGTATTAATTTTAGTAAATGTATTTCTAGATGCTATTATTGTTTCTTCATATTATATGTCCGTACATTGCTACAGAGCGTGTATTTACAAATTTGCAAAGTAAAAATGAATTCTTCTCATCAATATGTTTGTTTAAATTCAGAATTACCAAAATAAATTGCTAGTTCGTTATACTATTACTATGCTCATTTATTAGAACGAAACTATTTTTGTTGAATATCTTTCTCATTAATATAAATCTCATCATAAGATAATTAAAATTTTATATTTCGACTAGTAAATAATACTACTAACAATAATAACTTATTAAACTACGAATAAGCTAAACTTGGAAGTCGCAGAGGATTTCATTTATCTGGGCTCCGTCATAGCTAGTAATGGATCCTCCGAAAAGGACCTCAGAAGGCGAATCAGTATGGCAAAGAGAGCTATGTCCCAAATGGACCGTGTTTGGGCGGATAGAAACATCTCGAGGAATACCAAAAAGCAGCTCGTCACCTCCCTCGTCTTTTCCATTTTTCTCTACGGCGCAGAGACTTGGACCCTCAAGAAAGCCGACCGCCAACGCATCGACGCGTTTGAGATGTGGTGCTGGAGGAAAATGCTCGGGATTCGTTGGACAGAACACAGAACCAACGAATCCATTCTTACTGAGCTCAAGATTCCAATGCGCCTCAGCACTACATGCACGCGGAGGAGTTTCGAGATCTTTGGACATATCGCCAGAAAGAGAGGTGACAATCTGGAAAAGCTGCTGGTAACAGGCAAGGTATGCGAGAGAAGGCACAGAGGCAGAAATCCAATGCGCTGGTCGGACCAAATACGTTCCACTCTCAATACTTCAGTCCACGTTGCTATCCACACCGCCGAGGACAGGCAGGAATGGCGCAAGATGATGCAGGAGAAAGTTATTAGAGGAGGCCACGACCCTCAGCACTGAGAATTATCGACGCAAGAAGGAAGGAAACTACGAAAAATATATTAATATCATTTCGTATTATAGATAAATATGGGTAATTTTTCATAGAATTTTAGTTTTTAATTTAGAACTGATTCAAATAAAAACCGCCGCCTAAGTCAGCGTTTTTATTATTTGTAATATTTAATATCTATACTTAATATTATAAAGAGGAAAGATTTGTTTGTTTGTTTGTATTCAATAGGCTCCGAAACTACTAAACCGATTTGAAAAATTCTTTCACTGTTTGGAAGCTTCACTATTCCCGAGTGACATAGACTATAATCTTTTTTGGAAAAAATTAGCTATCCTTACTAAAAATCCAATAATTTAACCCAAGGTGTAAAAAAAAAATACCTAAAATATTCTTTACGTCGCGTGCCCTACGATAACTATTGATGATAGAATAAAATAAGATAATAAGACACGGAGTGCCCCTCTACCTTCGCAGACTAGTGACGTAATCTGTTACGCAGACGACACGCTGGTCGTGTCCCGGGGGGGGGGGGGGGGGGGCTCGACGTGACACTCAGTAAATCCGAGGCCATGTGGTTCCACAGGCCCCGGAGAGTGCCACCTGTCGATGCCCATATCGTGGTTGGAGGCGTTCGTATCGAGTCGGGGTGCAGTTGAAGTACCTCGGCCTCATTCTGGACAGTCGTTGGACCTTCCGTGTTCACTTTCATAACCTGGTCCCTCGTTTGTTGGGGGTGGCCGGCGCGTTAAGCCGGCTTCTTCCCAATATCGGGGGGCCTGACCAGGTGACGCACTGTCTCTATTCGGGGGTGGTGCGGTCAATGGCCTTATACGAGGCGCCCGTGTGGGGCCAGTCACTGGCCGTGGGGGTAGCGAAGTTGCTGCAACGGCTGCAACGCACCATCGCGGTCAGGATCATCCGTGGTTATCGCACCATCTGTTTCAAGGCGGCGTGTGTACTGGCTGGGACGCCACCTTGGGTCCTGGAGACGGAGGCGCTCGCCGCTGACCATCAGTGGTGGGCTAACCTTCGTGCCCGGGGCGTGGCGCGTCCCAGCCCCAGTGTGGTCAGAGCGCGGAGGGACCAATCTCGGCGGTCCGTGCTGGAGTCATGGTCCAGGCGGCTGGCCGATCCTTCGGCTGGTCGTAGGTTCGTCGAGGCGATTCGCCCGGTTCTTGTGAATTGGGTGAATCGTGACAGAGGACGCCTCACTTTACGGCTCACGCAGGTACTCACTGGGCATGGTTGCTTCGGTGAGTTCCTGCACCGGATCGGAACCGAGCCGACGGCAGAGTGCCACCATTGTGGTTGCGACTTGGACACGGCAGAGCATACGCTCGTCGCCTGCCCCGCATGGGAGGGGTGGCGGCGTGTCCTCATCGCAAAAATAGGAAACGACTTGTCGTTGCCGAGTGTTCTGGCATCGATGCTTGGTGACAACGAGTCGTGGAAGGCGATGCTCGACTTCTGCGAGTGCACCATCTCGCAAAAGGAGGCGGCGGGGCGCGTGAGAGATGCACAGGCTCGCCGCCGTCGAGCGGGGTCCAGGGAGGCGGATCTCGCCCAAGCCCTGGCGCTCAAGTGTTTCGGGTCTCCCTCACATGTCGGCCTGGGGGCCTAAGAAGACGACGTGCAAGCTGCTCTGCACACGTTTTACGCATGAGCATCCGGGCGATGGAAGGCCGGCTGAGGATAGCCACGCTGGTTCTGACCCAGCGGGGCTTCGGACAGCCTGCCGACCGAGGGGGCTGGTGGTCGTGGCGCCGACGACCGCCAGTCCGGCGTCCCGAGGGGGAGGGTGATGGGAGAGATGTGCTCCGCACTATACGCTTCACTTTCCCTCCTTTGCCTTTTCATGAGCTCTGTCTCATGCGAGGCTTGGATGCTGGTTGTTGAGCGACAGGAGGTTTTAGTCGGTTCGACTCCGACATGCCCCGCCCTCCATCCCCAGTGAAGGGCGGAAGTCCGGCGATTTCCTCCTGACAAAAAAAAAAACCTGTGGCACTCGGGAACTGCGGCGGTAAAGCTATTGCATAGCATTTTTTTATCAATTTATGACATTATAATTAGACAATGATAATTTAATATTAAAACAATAATAAAACAAGACCACGCTATATTAAACCTTAATAAAGGCAAAGCCTTAACTGTCCCCCTCACACTCATAAGCTAAACCGCGCGAGAGAGAGATGGGCATACTTTTCATGATGCGCATGCAGTGTGACGTCACGCCACGCGCTTATTCACAAACATTACACAAGCGCAACGTGTGAATGTGTTGAACGCGAGCTACATGGTAGGCGGAGTGAGCGATGTTAGGTTTTTTCGTTACGGAATTTCATGATTCAGTCGCCGCGCTCAAGGCCCGCGATAAAAGCTATGATATAGCTTAAAAATGTGTGAACTTGTAATAAAATCTCTTTGGCTATACTATTTGTATCTGGCTGGTTTTGGTATCATTAAAAGTTTAAATTCGAAAGAAGATAATTCCAAATTAAAATTAGGAAGATGTATGATTTCTATTTATTTTTCGTACTGTCAAGATGAGTGAATCTAATAAAGATATTCGATACATTTTAAAATTTTACTACAAAAAAGGTAAAAAAGCAACGCAAGCCGTGAAAAAAAATTGCGATGTTTATGGACCTAGTGCAGTGTCTGTGAGAGTAGCACTAATTTGGTTTAAGCGTTTTCAATCCGAAAATTTTGATGTCAAAAATGCACGTCGCTCTGGTCGTCCCATTACGGATAAAATCGATGCCATTTTTGAAAATGTGGGGCAAGATCAACATATCAGTAGTTACGACGTAACTGAAGAACTGGGAATTGACCACAAAATAGTTATGGCGCATTTGAAAAAACTGGGTACACAAAAAAGCTCACTGAAAGAAACCTAATGAACCGTGTACTCATTTGTGATTCTTTATTACGACGTAATGAAACCGAACCATTTTTGAAGAAGCTGATAGCTGGTGATGAAAAGTGGATCACGTACGGCAAGAACGTACGAGAAAGGTTGTGGTCAAAAACCGGTCAGGCTTCACAGACTCTGGCGAAACCCGGGTTAACTCGCAACAAGGTGATGCTGTGTGTGTGTGGTGGGATTGGAAGGGCATTATACATTATGAGCTGTAACCACCAGGCAGGACCATCGATTCTGAACTCTAATGCGAACAACTGATGACATTAAAGCAAGTTGAGAGAAAGCGGCCGGAATTAATCAACAGAAGAGGTGTGGTTTTTCATAACGATAACGCTAGACCTCACACATCTTTAGCCACTCAGCAAAAATTAAGAGAGCTTGGCTGGGAGGTGTTAATGCATCCGCCGTATAGTCCTGACCTTGCACCTTCAGTTTTCTACCTGTTTCGGTCTCTTCAGAATTCTTTAGGCAGTGTCAGGTTAACATCACGAGAGGACTGCCAAAACCAATTGTCACGGTATTTTGATCAGAAGCCCCAAAATTTCTATAGCAATGGGATCATGTCCCTACCTACAAGATGGCAAAAAGTTATCGAACAAAATGGTACCGACATACTTTAGTTAAATGTGAATAAACTATATTAAAAAATGTTGTGAATTTTCTTAAAAAATGCGAAGAAACTTTTTCCCCAACCTATTATTATATAGAAACTAGCTGACCCGGCAAACGTTGTCTTGCCATATATAAGATTTCTAGAGAATTTCTAGTGTAGAAAAAAAATGACTAACTTATTGGAAGTGTATAAGGATGTGGAATATCAGTGAAAAAGGCCTGGAGCGCTGTGAACGATGAGGGAATGTTGTTTAAAAATAACAAAACACCAAACATTAATTGTTTTAATTTATTAAAAGTAATAATTATATATATAATTAATTCATTACATAATAATAATCTCTTAATGCTGCAGCGTGAACAATATTTTTTGTTAGCCCGTCTTTAGCTAATACAAACAAACTTGATGGTTTACCCACTCGAGAGCATGCAACGTATAATTGTCCGTGTGAAAAACATGGTGTGCTCAAATCTAAGCCACAAACAGACATTGTTTGGCCTTGGGATTTATTAATAGTCATTGCAAATGCCAATCTAATCGGAAATTGAATACGCTTAAATTGAATTGGCACATCTGTGGGTATAATAGGTATTCGTGGTATCAATATATTTTCACCTCGAAACTTGCCATTTATAATGGTGCCTTCGATAACTTTTTTCATTATTTTTTTAATGA
>NW_021011584.1:215613-306287 GCF_003987935.1 Bombyx mandarina
CTTGTTTTTAACAAGGGCATTTTACAGCCATTTTCCTAGCAATTTTATAAGAAATTACTGATGTAAGAATCATAAATTTTTTATAAATGGAACATGCGCGTATATAATATATTGTTCAAAAACTTGTCTGTAGATTATTATTTATTTACAGATTTTACCCATTACCTGTCCAATGCATCAATAGTATGGTAAGAGCCTAAACAGACTCACTTATGTAAACATTGTTTACTATGTTTATTTCTCTCTCTAAGTATAATTGCGATGGTCCACGTTTTCGGTTGCCTACTCCTCGCGAAAACCGGCATTGACCGAGTTTAGATGAAATTTTTGTGCTTATCACGAGTATCTATGAGAGATCCGCCAACATCTTTTTATCCCCTAAAATAGTTAGGGGTAGTCCACCCTAATTTTGTTTATTTATTTTTTAGACAAAATTTCTTCAGATTTCTTTTTTTATGAAAAAACAACATACAAAATTACATGTACATCCTCAATTTACCCTTCTACGATCAACCCTTATTTCTTTATAGCATTTTAGTAATTTATCATTTTTCCTCTGCCGCGTCGAGAACTGCATCAATCGTCATTTAATTAGTTATCCACGCGCAGATGTCTAACAGTGTCACTTCTGACCAACATAAAACACACGTTAAGTAGGAGTGTTTACCTTCTACAGTTTCGGACTATTATTAAGTGTTTATGCTTCAAGCGTGAGTAGTTAAACATTTTTAGTTCATCGCCTTGCATGTCACATGGAAAATCTACAAAAAAAATCCCTAAAGATTTCACTAACGATACAATCATAAATGTCGACGGATATCCAACATATCGTCGAAGGAATCCAGATAATGGCGGACAATCATTTATTAAAAACATCAGCAACACAGACATTGATATTGACAATCGTTGAGGTCGTGCCATATTCGCCCCTGCTGAGCAAAATACAATGCTCATATTAATGTTGAGTTCTGCAGTTCTCTGAAAAGCATCAAATACATTTGCAATTATGTCCATAAAGGCAGTGACATGGAGGTGCTTAGAGTGGAAAATATGAATGTACCATGGCACACAAACATTCGCTTGAGGCGTTGAACAGGACATTGATTGCATATTTATAAAAACAGACACCTTACCAACAGGACACGGAAACATATTTGGTATGCGACTTCGGTGTAGTGCTCATTTGGCGATATAGGCATATCACTTCTTAGTTTACACAACTCTAAAGAGGGCCACACCGCTCGCCGCCATTCTATTCCCCAACTGGCTTCAATCTGATGGGAACGTTCGATGTAAAATTATGGCAATGTAATCTTGGATTCGCTTTCCCTAAGAACTGGCAGAACCAACAATTTTAAAATTTATGGCATTTGTATGGTTTGCTTCGGCAGGCTTGGAATATGGGGCCTCACGGACCTAACCGATTGGTCAATATTTCAATGTCTGTAGTTGCTGATGATTTTTATATACAATGGATTGTCGCCATTATTCCTGGGATTCCTTTCGGGCACCGATAATGGGGGTTGGGGGGATTCCGATCGACATTTATGGATTGGAGTCGTTAGTGAAATCTTTAGGGATTTTTTTTGTAGATTTTCCATCTGACATGCAAGGCGATGAACTAAAAATGTTTAACTACTACGCTTGAAGCATAAACACTAATAATAGCCGAAAACTGTAGAGGTAACATCCCTACTCCGTGCTGTTTACTGGGTCAGAAGTGACACCTGTAGACATCTGGCGGGGATAACTAATTAAATGACGATTGATCAGTTTTCGACCGGAGAGGAAAAATGATAAAATTACTAAAATGGCTATTAAAAAATAAGGGTTGATCGTAGAAAGGTGAAAATTGAGGATTGTATGTATTTTTGTATGTTGTTTCATAAAAAAATAGAAATTAAAAATTTTGTCTAAAAAATAAATAAAAAAATTTAGGGGTGGACTACCCCTAACATTTAGGGGGATGAAAAATAGATGTTGGCCGATTCTCATAGATACCGGATAAGCACAAAAAATTTCATCAAAATCGGTCAAGCCGTTTCGGAGGAGTATGGCAACGAAAACTGTGACACGAGAATTTTATATATTAGAGAGAGATAAAATAGTAAACAATGTTTACAATAAGTGAGCTGTTTAGGCTTACCATACTATTTGACATTGGACGGTAATGGGTAAATTGTAAAAAATAATAATCTAAGACAAGTTTTTGAACAATAATTATATACGCATTTCCATTTTATATAAAAATTATGATTCTTACATCAGTAATTTCTTATAAAATGCTAGGAAAATGCTGTAAAATGCCCTTATGTTAAAAACAAGAAAGAAAGTAAAGAAAACCTCAATTTGGGTTAGTTTATGTATGTGTAATATTTTAAAACTCTGCATGGTAGTTTTTTTTCTAATGTTTAAAATAATTTCTGGTGCAATGTAATTAAGGTAAAATTGCTCTAATTTTTTAACTATCATCGATCATGTTCCGCAGAAACTTGTTACAACTTGATTGCGTACGGTGTGTGGGCTATCCTACGAAATCTATGTTAATTATTTTAAGTTTTTATAACATCATACAGGGTAGAAATAAATACTAATTATTCGTTATTGTGCAGTAGGTGAGTTTTAATTTTAGTGAAATTTAAAATACTATAAAGTAAATGAAATTACAAATTTTACAGCGCCCCCCTAACCCACATCAACGCCCCCCATTTTTTCCTGGGCCCCTTAACGCCCCCCTCTAAGTTTCAAACGCCCCCAAGGGGGCGTTATCGCCCACTTTGAGAAAGACTGGTGTAGGCGAAGCTACGGACGTAAAGCTAGTACTAAATAGATATCTTCGCTTTAAAAAGAATAGCTTCATAGTATGCGGACGAATTAAATCGGTAACATTGACGGACCGAATTTGGCACGTAACAAAAACATTGGCTAAGTAAACTTTGGCTTTTAGCGTCACCTAATCCCGGGTTAGCGTGAGTGTTGTACAAAAGTTACATTTTTCATTGCTCGAGAACACCTCGATGCTATCTTAGAGCTGGAAGGTTTATCTTTTGGGATGTTTTTACGAAAACACAAGTATTAGAAAGGAAGACTATAGAACATCTCTACTGCACGACACTACAAGTTCTAATCATTCGTATTTCATATAATTCATTTAATTTCTCTGAGTTTATAATAAACTAGCGAGCGGCCCACTCCGGCTCCTCTCGGGTCTTTAACAAAAATTTCAACGTTATCTGTTGTTTTATTTTTAAAAATAAAATAACACTTATTGCGGCATAACTATAGTAGTTAGAAATGTGCTGTTACGACACTTTTGTAAATAATAATGTGTTCTACAAAGTCGTAGTACATTATTTGATTCTATCATCAATAGTTTTCGCAGGGCACGCGATGTAAAGAATATTTTAGGTAATTTTTTTACACCTTGGGTTACATTATTGGAGTTTAATAAGGATCCCTAATTTTTTTCAAAAAAGATTATAGCTTGGGAATAATGTAGCTTCCAAACAGTGAAATAATTTATCAAATCGGTTCAGTAGTTTCGGAGTCTATTCAATATCAACAAACAAACAAATCTTTCGTCTTTATAATATTAGTATAGATAAACTTCATTTCATTCCTCTGTATAATAATTGCTGAAACAATAATTTAATTTCTAGCATAATGAAATGGCGGTTATCTTATCTACCCTCTGAGTTATAAGAGTTTCTGGAATATTTGTTCAACTGCTATCAGGTCGATGGCAGATAATTTTTGAATGTACAGTTTTCTTGTTGGCTGTTTCTTTAATACATAATAATATAATGTATTATTTTATACACATAAAAATAAAGCTTAGCCTAGTAAAACTATAGCACAAACTGAGTTTCTCTATAAAGATAAATAACATTTAAAGTTATCGCTTCACTAGTTTTATGTTTTTTATATTTCACTATTCAAAAATGTTTTAATATTTGTAATGTTCCTTCTTTTAATGTTTCAACATTCAAATTACCATTTATGTCATCTTTATAACATATTAACCTCTTTTAAGATTTATGTCATAATCGTATAGAAGTTACATAAGATTTAAAAAAGTATATACGAACTAACAAAATTGGTGTTTTCTGTGTGCATTTTTAAACATTGATTTCATTGCAATGATGTTTAGTACAGTTACTATTCTCGGAAGGTTTCTTCATCAAAGTATGACAAATAGTGCGCAATTATGTTCAAGATTTGTTCTTCAAACAATTAACAATATTATGTAATGGAATAATATTAAGGTATTTTTAATAAAAAAAATGTATTGGGAGGAAATATCTTCTGTATTCCTTGACTAATTAAATATAGTCAGAATTATACATTTTTTCAAAACATATCTGTTAATAAAATTAGGGTATTGATTTGTATAATTATTTCATGGCCTCTCGTACCGTAAGTAGATTTGAGTTTTTCAGCGAGTACTTGGATGGTATTGTTAGAAAGGTAAGTCCTAAATTTTCCAAGTAAATTTTTTTCTCATCTCTTTACGAATATAATGAATTTGAAAATATATTTTTTTATTCGCTCAGACGGATATCCTACTCGGTTTTAAGGCTGGACTTGTGATAAATTACATTCCCGAGCTTTCGCTTATATAACACAAAAAAGTTTACGGATGAAGTCGCAATTTTTTTCGGCCCGAAGTGAAATTCGGTCAGCTTTTTGTTGAGCTCTGTAATTAACTCATAAACACTGATTTTGTGCCCTGCTAACTAAATTTGGGACGGTAAAGAGAAAGAGGTGAGTCGCATTTTAAACATTGTGTATATTAACAATCGGACGACGCTGGGCGGACTAGCTGTATGGCTCATATTATGATATAAAGTGCTTATTGTAATCCACAGAGGGCACAAAATAATTATTTTTCAAAATAATAATTAAATATTTTTCACGCGATAGGTATAAAATTATTTCAATGCAAAAGATATCCCCTCAGTTATTAGGTTTAAAAAAATTTTGGAGGAGAAAAATTTATTTATAGTTTAAATTACACTTTAAATAAACTTTAAGTAGTAAAAAGGCATATGAATCTTTCGTGTTCGAAATTCATATCTAATGATATCTGGATAAGTGATTTTATTTTATTTTTACTAATAGAAGGTGTTCGCCTTTTTATTCAACATGTTTGTTTTAAAATTTGATTATTTTTAAACTGGTAACACAATAATTCCATTTCTCCTTCTTTCCCCTGAATGGTCATGAAAAATACACGGGTATAAAAGTGCTCTGAGGTTTTATTATAATAGAAAAATCACTTTTGAAATTCAGTTCCACCGTTCTTAATTATTATTTTTTTATAATAAGTCGTTCTTAAATTGTTTGTGTGTGTATATATATATATATATATACCGTGTAGGTATGTGTTTGTATATGTATGAAATATTATTATCAGTTTGGTCATTTTCGCATTAAGTAATGCACCTACCACAGGACTCTCTACACCACCCTTGGTTGACTGGGAGAGAATGCCTCAGGCATTAAGTCCGCCATTGTACTTTTGTGCATGAAGTTAAATAAATCCGGCTATGGAATGAGCTCCCCTCCACGGTGTTTCCCGAGCGCTATGACATGTCCTTCTTCAAACGAGGCTTGTGGAGAGTATTAAGTGGTAGGCAGCGGCTTGGCTCTGCCCCTGGCATTGCTGAAGTCCATGGGCGACGGTAATCACTCACCATCAGGTGGACCGTATGCTCGTCTGCCTACAAAGGCAATAAAAAAAATAAAAAAAATTAGTAAAAAAATAAATTCCTACGAGTACTCCTATCCTAGGCGTACTCTTGCCGCACTGTTAGCTACCACTTTCACCCCTATTTCTGCGGAAAGCAAACATGTTTACAAGTTCGAGGAATGGGACATCCTTAATGCATTATTGTAGGAAAACTACGTGGTTGTGGAAGAAAATAAATGATACGTTTTAGGATCACAATTTAACTCGCACTTTATTGTCAGAAAAAAGATATGGTACACAGAATATCAGCTTGACAATTAGTACAGAGTACAGCGCCCCAGGCGTAAGAAAAAGGAAACTAAAATGGCTGCATTCCATTTCTCTAACAATTATAATTGAGACTTCATCCTCTAAAGGATGATGGTAGGTGGCATTTATGCCGGCATCATCTTTATGGACTCCAATAAACTACTTATCATCGGACCGTGAGCTCGTTAAAAGCGAGTGAATTTTTAATTATAACATTCCAATTGTACCAGCATTTTTAGGAGCGCCATATTTATAAACAGATGCTACATGATGAACATGTTCGAAGTCCTTACAGATCCAATTACTTTTGCATTAGACTTCTTTTTTTTATTGCTTAGATGGATGGACGAGCCCACAGCCCACCTGATGTTAAGTGGTTACTGGAGCCCATAGACATCTACAACGTAAATGCGCTACCCACATTGAGATATAACTTCTAAGGTCTCAGTATAGTTACAACGGCTGCCTCACCCTTCAAACCGAAACGCATTACTGCTTCACGACAGAAATAGGCAGAGTGATGGTACCTACCCGTACGGACTCACAAGAGGTCCTACCACCAGTAATTCCAGTAATTCCTAAAGTCCTTCAGCTCTAACACTAGGAGCAGGCTTAGGGACTCTGGTAACTGTACTCGTCGAACTTGGCAAAGAATTTGACGTGCAACCTAACCCATACGTCAGACCACTGAGTTTCTCACCGGATCTTCTTAGCAGATCGCGATTCCGATCCGGTAAGAGATTCATTCGCAAAGCAGCTGCTCTTGAATTGTTAGGTTTTCTGCGGAGGCGCTCGGGCAGCTGTTAGCAAATCCCTTCCCTCCTGGCTGAACCATTGTTCAACCACCGGTCCTGGTGAAACTGGAAAAGCCTCCTGGCCACCAGTAATCCTTCCTTCATATAATGTAGGTACCGAATGGTAAACAGTTGACGTCGCCCAAAACACGTCATTTCGGATCCTCCCGGTCCACTAACAGTGCTTTTTGGTGTAAAGTGCGGTACCCCAAGCACCGGCCATTGTTCTCGGCGAACCTGTCGTTTGTGACGAAGGGCTCGGCGAGTAAATTAACCCACAGACACAGTTTCTCGCCGGATGTTATCAGTGGGTTGCGTTTAGAATCCGGTAGTAGATTCTGCGAAGCACTGCTCATGCTGGGGTTGGTATTAACAAAAATACATATAAAATATATAGATTTATTACTAATACATACATTTGGATACACATAATTATTTCGTGAAATATTCGTCGTATAGACAATAAACAGCCCGAAGCGAATTCCGAGTCACGTAGGGACATGATACGCACAAGTTGACGCGCAGGGCCCGACTTATATTGTACCGCCGGAGGCGTGTTTGGTTTTGACAGCTGATGATATTGTCATGAGCGGAGCGGAATCGAAATTGTTTTCGCATTAATCAAAGTCTCATTTTCTTTTCCAGTTAAATATTTGATGAAAATAAGTAAGCATCCTTGCATTTTCTTGGTGCTTGCTTTTTTGTGCTTTTAAATGTAGCTTAACACAATTTTTGTATTACTTTTTTTTGTTTATTTTGCATTTTCTACTTATTTTCATGGTTTTTTTCTCACCACCCCAACGCAGGGGTCCTGGAACTTTAATAAAAAACAATCTATATCTCTATATATAAAAATGAATTGCTGTTCGTCAGTCTCGCTAAAACTCGAGAACGGCTAAACCGATTTGGCTAATTTTGGTCTTGAATTATTTGTGGAAGTCCAGAGAAGGTTTAAAAGGTAGATAAATATGAAAATGCTCGGAAATAAATAAAAATAACAATTTTGTTTTTCCTTTGATGTGTTTCCCATCAGACAGATTCCTTTTGTTTGTTTTAAGTTTATTTTATACAAAATTTTAGGTTTTTTCTTCATCCATTGAGGCATTACGAAGTCTGCCGGGTCAGCTAGTTAAATATAAAACTGCATTAATTTTTTTCGAAACCAATCTGTGAGTTTTTGAGTTTTTACAACGGTAACACTGGTCGCGATTTGACGGTGCCTTCGCGGCTTGACATCTGTCACTTCTTCTTGCTTCTCGAATGGGACGGTACCCTCATGTGTGTGTGTCTTGCTACGGTTTGCTATAGTTTTGCCATCCATAATTTTCCTCCCAAATCCCAGCCCTGAAGCCTCCTTTCCTAAGTGATAGGGCGTAATTCGACGAGGTCATCGGTTTCGGTGAGTGATCAAACAATATTTTGTTAAAAAAGTACATATGGCACCGCGGATCGCGGCACGTGCTCGACGGGCACCTCTTGCTGGTTTCCGGAGCCCTAGGCTGCCACGAGGACGCTGGGGCTGGCGCTGACATTCTAAAATGTGTTTGTCTTTGATAATTTGCAGGATAATGTAGATGATGATAATACCAGTATTTAAAAAAAAAAGGCGATTGCAAGTGAAGAAGGGGCGTCCTAAAAAGACTTGGATGGAAGAGCCGCACAAACCGGTCCCAAAGGCATCAAAGGTCAAATCCCAGACCCAGCCGTGAACACCATCAGGACCGGCGCCGCGTCGTTTTTCCGTGCCCTTAACATGGCCGCACGAATCTTCTCGTAGCTGCTTACAATGTGAGTCGCGGTGATTGACTTACCTCGTTTTTGTTTTTTGTCATCAAATCCAGAAATACAGCAGATCTGTCCAATCTTTATAAAAAACAGTCACTCAAAGGCACAGCCAAATCGCTGGTTTACACAAAATTTAAATAAACTGGAGCAACCGAATATCGATATTCATTAACCGCTAAGATTCCTATAATGAAACCTAAGCTTTATCATGTAAGAATTCGAGAAATTAAGTATAATCGAACGCTCGGGACCGGAGTTACTATTTGTTATTGTCTTAATCGGATAAGTATGAGTTTTCGCAAGCGGATTACTATTCGAACAGGAGTCGACCTTTTGGGTTATTACAATGAAGGTAAAATAGGGCGTTTAAGTGAATAAAAGAATACAGCTTAGTTGTATTTGTGATAAATGATACGACTTCACTGACTGATTATGATTGAAGTCGTCGTGGCGTAAAGGATAAGACGTCCGGTGCATTCGTATCTAGCGATGTTCAAATCCCGCAGGCGGGTACCAATTTTTCTAATGAAAGACGTACTTAACAAATGTTCACGATTGCCTTTCACGGTGAAGGAATAGCCTCGTGTAATAGAAATGAAACCCGCAAAAATTATAATTTTCGTAATTACTGGTGGTAGGACCTCTTGTGAGTACACAAAGATAGGTATCACCACCCTGCCTATTTCTGCCGTGAAGCAGTAATGCGTCTTAGAGCTTATATATCAAGGTTGGTGGCGCATCTACGTCATAGATGTCTATGGGCTCCAGTAACCACTTAACACCAGGTGGGCTGTGAGCTCGTCCACCCATCTAAGCAATAAAAAAAAAACACAAGCGCCCAGATTTTAAGTTTTACTTATTCTGAAGCGAAACGTTTATATCCTGGGCAGTGGAAATCCTCAGTCAGATATGTAAAATCGTAATAAGGTTTTGTTGAAATGGAGAAGAGCAGTGTTAGTGACTCACTCCATCGATGAGAAATGGATTAAATGGACACGTGTTGAATCCTCAAGGACGTAAAACAGACGAAAAGAAAAACCCGAATGAAAGATGTGCCGATGAATTCATTAAAAATGTAGATGAAAAAATTGATCCAGCACACTCGCATGAAATTGGAAAAATGAATGGCACCAAATGAAAAGCTTATCCAATGAGAGGGATCAGAGATTGAATTGAATTCTATTTAACTATATTCAGTCTAATTATACTTTCTGATAAAATGTACTTTTACGTTATGGTGTAAATATTTTTTTAATTGTGTGGACGAGTAAGCGAGCTCTCGGCCTACCTTGTGTTAACTGGTGTCCTTACTGGTGGTAGGACCTCTTGTGAGTCCGCACGGGTAGCTACCACCGCCCTGCCTATCGTTTCGGTTTGAAGGGTGGGGCAGCCGTTGCCGCGTTGTAACTATACTGAGACCTTAGAACTCATATCTCAAGGTGGCGCATTTCCATTTCATATGTCTATGGGCATCAGTAACCACTTAACACCAGTTGGGCTGTGAGCTTGGACGAGCTTGAACGACCCATCAAAGCAACAACAAAAAAAAGAGGCTACCGAAGCTCATAGACATCACAACGCCAATGCTATCACTCACTTTGAGATATGGCTATAACTATACTGAGATCTTAGAACTTATATCTCAAGGTGGGTGGCGCATTTACGTTGTAGATGTCCACGGGCTCCAGTAACCACTTAACACCAGGTGGGCTGTGAGCTCGTCCAACCCATCTAAGTAATAAAAAAATTAAAAAAAAATGGCGATATATGAGTCATAACGACCTCTCTCACCCTTTAAATCGGAACGCATTACTGTTTCGCAGCGGGTGGTGGTGTCAGCCGGTGTTGTCCCACAAGATACTCCACTGCTAATAATGATAAGGTTCATATCAATTTAGCAAAATTATGATTTCCGAAACCAAATGGTGTCCGTATCATAAAGCTACCTTCGAATGATTTAATATTAAGTGAATAGCATCAACAAGCAGAGTATTGGAACCATAAGTCACTATTACCACTAAACAAGTGTATCTTTAAAGCGATTGTGTATCTTAAAACTGAACTATTAAAGTCTATAATCAAACACAGAAAAAATTTAATTAGAACCTTTCAGCTACGAACAACGATGTTTTAATATCATCAAGTTAGGAAATTTAGGGGTGCACATTTCCGAACTTTACACCCGAGCGGGATTTTGTGAAACAATGGACACAAACCTTCTCGCCCCCGAAGCTGTGTTGGGAAATAAGTTTCCGAGGCGATGTAAAGTTTTTATTTTAATTAGTTTATTTCGATACCGCTTCGATTAGTAGGTACAGTTCTGTTGGTTTTTGTTACGAAGTTACGTGTGGCGGCTTTTGATGTGGTGTCCATTGCCTTTGATCATTTCGATACCCATTTTTAGCGGTAGAAATTAGTATCTCAGCTTATGATACATTTTCTTAGGTTTACGCGAGATACCCTAAATAATTAAAACAGTAATTTTAAAGTTTCGTCTTTCGTTTGTTATTCTCATTATTGTTATTATTGAATGCACTAAATTTATCTATGAATTAGCAACGACATTTTTTTAACGTTTTTTTTATTTGTTTATTGTTTAGATGTAGACAACTCGGAACGTCTGATGGTCACTGGAAAAGTAGAAGAAAAACGTCCTAGAGCTGAAGGCCCAAACGTTGGTCCGACCAGATCTCCAAGCAAATCAGCGGACCACTTAGCGCTGCACTACACCAGGCAACTGACCGGGACCGATGGAGACTGGCAGTCGACAAGCTCAAACGGAGTCACGATCCTCAGCAATGAGGGAGCGATGGAGAAGAAGAAGAAGAATTGCTTAGATGGATGGACGAACTCACAGCCCACCTGGTGTTAAGTGGTTACTGGAGCCCATAGACAAATTGACGGTCTGCTCCCAGCATCTTGCAGATCGTCAAGTCCCACATACCACGCGCGCCCCCTAGGCTCGGGAACCTCGTAGGAGAAGGTTCGGCCGCCCGCCAAAAAAAAATTAAAAATTAAAAAAGCCCATAGACACCTACAAGGTTCCGGCTCGATGTAGTAACTATTTTGCGACGCCCCTGTACGTGTATTATTTATAGTTTTTTTCATTCAACTTTATTTTACAGGCTTAATACAGAATCTCATGTTTCTTGTTTCAAGTGACGAACTCCCCAAATTAAGTTTCAACGTTAAAGGGTTCAATTTCGACGTTACGTTTATTTTTAGCAGATTTTTACGTTTTTTAAACTTCAATCAAGAGTGACATTTCGTGCGTTTTCATTTTGAAAATAGAAGAGTATGAAACGGTATTTTTTTACATCTTAAGGACAAAGTTCCCAAAAATCCCTCCTCAAAGGACTTCCTTAAAGACAACTAGCGGATTAGGTTCTATGTTTATGGATCAGTCAAACAGTTAGGTCAAGTATAGATACCTCAAGATAGTTAGGCAAGGCAAGGTTGTCGTGAAACTAGAAGATCATGAATCCGTGAAATAAATTCCCGATTTTAAGTAGTTTTTAGCTGTCGTTGAATGCAGTATAGAACATGGCGGTGGATATCATAGAACTGAAGATATACTGAGGGCTGAATCGTGATCGACATTTTCAAGATAAGTTTGCCTAAATACGAGTTCCGAACAATAACATTTAGGTCTATCGAACAATTTCACCAGCCCGGTGGAAGATCTACCCTCTGTTGTTTCCTCGGAACTGTTAATCCCGATGATTTCAAATAAAGTTTACGAAAATTCCCCTTTCGGGAGGGACTTGCGGTGGGCAGCGGCTTGGCTCTGCCCCTGGCATTGCTGAAGTCCATGGGCGACGGGAACCACTCACCATCAGGTGGGCCGTATGCTCGTCTGCCTACAAGGGCAATAAAAAAAAAAAACTTGGCTATCGTCTCGGTATTGTCAGTGTCAACAAAAAGATGTGTAGTGTCGTGGGACATAGGATAGGAACGAAGTTCCTTATTATAAAACTATTAATTTTATGTTCTATTCGAGGTATAAAGAAAATAATTATTCGGGTATACATTTTTATTATGATTTTTATATTGATTTATTTTATTCACAATGATTTATAAAAAATATATAATAATAATATACAAAGAAACAGCTATTTATATGAATAATAATAATTAAGCCTAATTATGTTCTATCATAGAAAACCGTCATCACGTAGACTATATATCAGACACTGTATAGCTATGATACTAAGACTATACATAAATCATAAAAATCTTACGTTACGGACGTTTTTTCCGGTTAGGGTACCCCACCGTATCGTCCCATAAGGAACTTCGTCCCAAAAAAGACAGTAACTAAGCACCGAAAATGTTGTTATGTTATCAAATTAATAATTTGCAAATGTAGAAAAAGAAACTATAGGACTGATTTAATTTGTTAATTGTCTCGTTTCTGGGTCAGTTAGCTGAACTAACTCTAATAACTAACATTACCAGCACATGTGCGTAATGGCTTGAGACCTCGGCTTTGGGAAGGGACACGTTATAATTTATGGTCTTAAACAGGGACTTATTCAGGTATGACGCCAATAGAACGGCTATCTAATAGTTTTCATACATGATTTTTTGGAACGAAGTTCCTTATCGCGCGTTGTGAAAGGGGGCTAGATGGAAAAAATTCTTACGAAAAGTTGTCACGACACTTTTTAGATCCGTCATTCTGACCAATCAACGTGTAGGCGCTTATCGCGTGACATTGCTCGTATCCGATTGGTCCACGTAATGAGTACAGTTTCTCGAGATAGCGTTTCAACAATAGTAATTTAGTTCATAGTATTGTTTTTTTCTTCTTCATAATGCCGTAATTTANACGAAAAGTTGTCACGACACTTTTTAGATCCGTCATTCTGACCAATCAACGTGTAGGCGCTTATCGCGTGACATTGCTCGTATCCGATTGGTCCACGTAATGAGTACAGTTTCTCGAGATAGCGTTTCAACAATAGTAATTTAGTTCATAGTATTGTTTTTTTCTTCTTCATAATGCCGTAATTTATTATTATAACTTAAAAAAAAAATTACAATTCCTTCACTAATTAATCGAAAGGAACTTCGTTCCATCCGGGTGTCCCTTGACACCTCTGAAGTTTTTTTTATCTTTAGTTATTAGCTACTAGAATTTCATATTGTTTCGCACGTGTGAAACGTAAAGTGTTTTGGTGTGTCTTAAAGTGCTTAACAATTTGGATAAAAAATATCATCGCAAAAATGTATCCTTGACATAGCTCGTTTTTATTTATTTATTGCTTTGATGTTTGGATGAGCTCACAGCAAAGTTGGTTTTAAGTTGTTACTGGAGCCCATGGACATCTACAACGTAAATGCGCCACCCACCTTGTGATATAAGTTCTAAGGTCTCAGTATAGTCAAACGGCAGCGGCTGCCCCGCCCTTCAAACCGAAACGCATTACTGCTTTACGGCTGAAATAGGCAGGGTACCTACCCGTGTGGACTCACAAGAGGTCCTACCACCAGTATAAATTTCATTAGACCTTACAAATTCCAATTCTACATCTGGTAAAATTGCATTCACCATCAACATTTCCAAGTGCCTGTAAAGGTCTACGTGAATAAAATAATGTTTGTCATTGAAAGTTTGTCTGAAGGTGTTTTAAAAACATTTATCACACTAATTTATTTTGTACCATTAAGCTTCGATGTCCCCCCCTTTTTTTTTAAATATTGTCAGAGTTCGCTCCTGTGCCGAATATCTAATTCCGGTCTCCTCAGTTCTCAGACAATATGACAGGCGGGGACGGTTATGATAAGCTTCTGAATATATGGCTTTGTGGGACACGCTGTAATTTAGCTAAATATTTGCATTGAAGTTTAAAGATTTCGCCACTGTGAGATGTCTTATGAACCATTTGATGATTAAGCCATTTTAGTGTTACAGGCTATGTAATTCGAGTGTTTTTTCTTTGGACGAGCGAATCTCTTGTCCTAACTGTTGTTAAATAGTGAGACGGCATCATAATAAAAATGCTTCCACCCACCTTGAAATATGAGTTGAAAGGTCTCACTTTCAACAGAACAAGGGCTGCCCTGCTCCTTAAACTGCCTAGCTACCCGTGCAGACTCACAAGATGTCCTACCATCAGTAAAAAGTTTTGCATTGCAGCCGAAATTGGTAGAGCTACAAGCTCGTGAGGTTACAATCTCCATACATACGCATACCAATATAACCAGTTACAAAATATATTTCGATGAAGCGTAAATACGGATTTCAGCGGAAAATTTCTTGAACGTCTCAAAGGGTACGGTCAGACCTCTGTACTGCACGATCTGAATACGAAAGTGCTTTATGAATCGCTGACCATCGCATTTCGGGAGTTCGTTATAATTTACTTGAAGAAACTTTTTTTTTTTTATAGTCTAATAGTTCACGAAAGGCCTGTAATTGAAGGAAACATTTTTTTAACCGTTTTTGAGTGTATTTGGTCCAGACATTTCGCCGTTTAGTCAAGTTTCGTCGTCTGGACTCGTCGTATGCTAGTCAACTCGAGGATTTTTTTAGGCAGAAGATAAATATTATGAAATATGTAAATAGTTTTTGATGGCAACCAAATAAGATTCCGGTTGCAAACCTCGTGGAATTAAACCGAATCATTGCATTATTCTATAGTCTATATTTTCAACCGAACTTCAGCTTCTGCACTTATAACATAAGCGCTACGCTAGAAGTAGATACGTTGTTGGTAATAAAAATACATAACTTTTTATCAAATTTACAAGAAATTTTACAAGAAACCAGCTATTTCATACTTAAATAAAGAACATATGCGTGCTTCCCAACAGAAGAGGTATCTTTTAATATTTTTCATCATCATCATCATTCTCTTGCCCTTCTCCCAGTCACCTGGGGACGGCGCAATATGTTTTCTCCTTCCATACTCTTCTATTATATACCATTTCTTCGTTCACTCCCCTCTTACACATATCGTCTTTCACGCAATCCATCCATTTCTTCTTAGGTCTACCTCTTCCTCTATATCCTTCCACATTCATAGTTAACACTCTCTTACCAACCTTATTTTCATTTCGTCTCATGACATGTCCATACCATCCCAAACGCGCACTTCTCAGCTTCTCTGTCACAGGTGCCACTTTCAGACTTCCTCTAACATATTCATTCCGTATTCTATCCATTCTCGTTACTCCACACATCCATCGCAACATTCGCATCTCTGCTGCATTCTTTCATCCGCTTGATATTTTTATTGATAGTTTTTTTCTTTCTGTTGTCTCACTGTTAGGTATGTAAGCATCGGCGGCTGCGTCCGCCGTCAATATAATAAAGTAGTGCGTAAACAACCGGCCTTGTCATTACACGCGTCCTCGGACACACTACTGGCGACGAGCTTTACGTATACCCACACGTGACGGAAAAAAAATGTTCGGGACGTCTTCTTTAAGTGTTTTGTCGAGTTTTGATCATCAAAATCAAGATTGGAAGACATATAAAAGTAGATTGCAGCAATGGTGCATAGCTAACGGCATNTTACTGGGCAAAAGGGGTTGTGATAAAAAAGACAGGCAAAGTTATGTACGACATCAGTTTTCCAGATCAAAATAAGATTATTAAAAGGCATAAAAATCAACTATACGTGTTTAAAGGGGAGAGTGGACCTTCAGAAAACTCTCACACATTCGACGTATGGGATATACCAGATCCACGGAACAGCGACTGCGGGAGCGAGGCAACAACAGTTGGATCTAAAGGGGCTTTAGTGACAGCAACAGGATCAGCTCCACCAGCAGAAGTAGGGTCATCGTCATCATCGCATACCTGCCAGCCAGCAGGAACGACGCAGTCTGGGGAAGCGGAGACTATGGGCAGTGCTGACCAAGATCAAATTACTGCCACTATAAGCCCACAATCAGCAGAGCCCGTAACTCCCACCAGCTGCTCACCTTCCAGTGGAAGAAATAGCCCACAGTTTAGTACGCCACAGCCAATATCACCGACACTAGATAAGCCGGCTCCCGGCCGACCACGCCGGAATAAGCCATCCATTGATTTCAGGAAGTTCTTTTAGGATAAGGGGGACATTTGGGAGGGAGAAATTGTTAGGTATGTAAGCATCGGCGGCTGCGTCCGCCGTCAATATAATAAAGTAGTGCGTAAACAACCGGCCTTGTCATTACACGCGTCCTCGGACACACTACTCACCAAAATGCTCTCTTGGATTATCCGGCTACTATTACCATTACTACAATAACACAGCGAACAATAACCAAAATTTTAAGGCTTTTAATAAGAAGACCAAGCGTATCACGAACTACTCAAGCTTTATCTTTATGTAAAAGCTCACGGAGCCGTATCTTGGATGACATTATTCGCTCGATGCTTTCAAAGGAATTTGTCTATTTTATTATAATAAATGCTTCGATCGATGCCAAGGTACTTCTACGTGCTCGTAGTCGAACCCTCAATCGTATATGGTATTGAGACGCTGTTTCGAGTCGAAACACGTGCCGATATTCACGCAACTACATACAAAAATAAAATAAATCGCAATCTTGAATCGTTTTATTGCGATTTTTTTGGTACAAATATTTTTTTGTGAGTTTACGCAGACGAGGTTATACTCTAAGCTGATGGTGAGCGGTTACCATCGATATAGGATGTTAGCAATACTAAGGGCACCGTTAAGGGAAAAGGTTATTTGGTGATGTGTATTGTCAGACGGACAGATTATAAAATTCTTTCTAGGATTTGCGTAGAAGCTGTCATGGGTTCCGCAATTGGGATCTGCAATTGTCCTTTTGTTGCTGATTGATGAAGCGTTCCCCCAGATAAAGGATATGAATAGATAGAACAATAATATAAGAGTAACGAATGGCCAAGAAAAAGAAGAAGTCATTTTGATAAAAAAAAGGACTATTTCAGAATAAATACTGTTAGCACTTATACAACTATCTCGTCAATAGCAAAGTAAAAGAAAATACAAATAAAACAAAAAAATGGTACTTAGTTAATTCGTCTTTGCCTATCAAAATATAGCTTAGCAGGTTTCCTGTGGGGTCCTTTTTCGTTTGGCCTTCACTGGCTCGTCTGACTATAGTCTAAGGATCAGTATTTATGTCGGTTTATTCAGGCAACTTCGTATAAAGTTATCCTTAAATCAACTCCAATATGTATGAGAAAAGTTCCGCAAAGGACTTAGTATTCAGTTTCGTTAAAATAGTTCTCATAAATATTCTTACGCAAGACTTTTGCGTCTGACAAGTCTTAGAACTACAGGGCCTTCGAAATAATTTGGTTGAAAACATTAAGAATCGGTTTATTATTTAATATATACATATGTTATGTGATAGGTATGCTATTCGTATGCAAAGAAAGTGACTAAAAATAATTGATTTGTTGATTGAGCTCACCCTTTTGTGTTTTAGTTGAGCGTGTTACTAAGAAGATTTTGGAGCCACAGTGCGCACATTGAGAGTCGGAGTCGGAGTGTAAATTACGACTACTTATTCTTACAAAATTGTTAGGCCATACCTTTCCGCCAACGAAGCCATGAAGCCTTGTTATCCAAGTAGAGGAAAACCCTATCTAAGCATACTGTACTATAACTATAGGTAATCTAGTAAGTAAATTTTATACGAATCCGCAATATAATTTGAAGGCACCTAATGTATGCTTTACTTATCATTTCGAGAGCATTCGTGATCTGAGTTTTAATTTTACAATACGCGGAGCTTAAATAAAAATAAATGCCTATATATATTAGGAAATGTTTAATCATTTAAATCCCATATGGCGATTTAAAAAGCCGAATGCTGCATGAAACAGCTGAGCTCATATCCCACCTATTTTTTAAGGGAATGGGAATCCCACGGTCAACACTATAACCAGACCCGTGTAAATGCAAGTTTAATAAAAGGGCTTTTAAAACTCTTGCCCACAAGTAACCAATGCCATATATACTACTAATCTACTAGAATAAATATGCCGAACTACTAGGATTTAGTTAATTGGTTAAAGGGTTTGGGAATATACGACAAAGGGAAGATCTTCCACCGAGCGGGTGATATTTGCTCGGTAGACCGACGGTCCGAATGTTGTTGTTCGGAACTTGTATATATGCGCTTTATCTTGAAAATGTCGTAAGCGAGATTCAGGCATCTGTCAAATATCTTGCGTTGTATGATGGCTACCCGCCACAAGGGTGTAGGCCGTATTTTTTCATTTACATAACAAAAAAAATTATATAAACAGTATTAAAAACATAACATATTGTAAACAGCGACAAAGTTCACCTCTAGTTTGTGTTATTTGATAAGCGATTTCGTTCTATCAAGCGCATTGCACACGGTGTCTCTCCAAACAGCATTTACACAGTAATTTGTATTCGATTCACGAAGCAAGGTTTACGTTTTGACACTAATACGGTGCAGCCAATCGCTTCTCAGTTAAACTCCCTCGAATTTAGTAGATGTCGGAGGAAATTGAACTTTATTTCCAGAACATCGCAGTACATTGTAGACTGTTTTCCGTCGTTGGAGATGGTAGATACGTTTTGACACGGTCTATCTTTTGTTAAGCGGCTGATGGAGAGACAAGACAGGGTACACCGGTTGCCATCTTGAGTCGTATGCTGGAAGTTTCAACTCGCTTGGAGTGGTAGCCTTGATTAGGATTGTCGGGATCCCTGTTCCCTTATGGGGGTGCGAAATGGACCTCGGGGCGACCCCCTCTACCCGCGATTGGGCTCCTTGCCTATCGAGGCAGGGGTGATGAAATTGCTGGTAAGAATCTTATACGTGCGGATTGATGAACTGGGGATGGCATGATGTCATCTTCTTCCTGTTTCTGTGATGTGATCTTTGTCTTCATCTTCTTCTGCTTCTTCGGGAGGCCGCTTTTTTTCCTACCCTTTTAAATTTTGATTAGGATATGCACCAAGTGTAGACAGCGGAACGTCTGTTACACCAGCTAATCTAATGAGCATTTGATTTCGGAATTTTCTCTGTCCACACCATACCTTAGATTTCTAAGGTGCTTTCAAAATCATATTCAGAGTGCTATAACATTTGATCAGAACTATGCTTTGAGTTTTGGGTCGTTAAGGCCTTTGTGTTCATAGGGTTTTCTTCTATCTATAAACATTTAAAAAACAACTTTTTTGCTCTGAATAAGCTGAGGAGTTAGGAGCCCATCTGGAATTAGATGATTCCCAGAGCCCATATAGATTTTATTTCTGGTGGTAGAACCTCTTGTGAGTCCGCGCGGGTAGGTACCACCACCCTGGCTATTTCTGCCGTGAAGCAGTAATGCGTTTCGGTTTGAAGGGCGGGGCAGCCGTTGTAACTATATTTGAGACCTTACAACTTATATCTCAAGGTGGGTGGCGCATTTACATTGTAGATGTCTATGGGCTCCAGTAACCACTTAACATCAGGTGGGCTGTGAGCTCGTCTACTCATCTAAAAAATAAAAAAAAAAATCAAAGTCGGCATCGTATTGTCACTATCATTTTCAGTGTCGATCTGTCACACATGCCTCTCAACACCAATATAATAAAAATGCGGACTAAAGCCCTCCCGGATGTATCATCTTTATATAAAGACGATTTATTACTAAAAACGTCGCAGAGCAGATTTGGCTTTGCTAGTAAAAACACTTATAATGTGTACCTACTAATTTTTATTATTATTTCTGTTTCCAATAAACACAGTGTCAGTTACGGTTTCCTTTTTTTAAAAGTGCTCCTGAATCCGCCTCGTAACAGATCGTCGCCGATGGACATCACCAAGGGGTCACCTACTGTCATTAATAGAAATCTTTTAAAGCTCTTATCAAGAAGGACATGTGTCAAGGACATGGACAAGGGTCAAACAAGATGCACCTGCAGAGTAAATACGTTCGGTTTGAGATTCTGTATTGATAATGTCTCTTCTAGACCAAGTCACCCTAGTATTTGTGTTACGTATGCACATATTTACATACATATTATTATAAGAATAAGACCTGAATTTCTTGTAATTTTTTCCCAGTAGTGAAAATCTGTTGAGATTCGGTGGTGTAGTCATGACAAATAAATGGTATATGAAAGCCTATTTGAAAATAAATAATGGGCGCATGTAATGGTAGAAGTAGTTATAAATATTTAATGAACAGATAATAATATGAGTAGAAGGGTTATTTTGATAATATCCTGAAAAGTACCCCACGCTTTTTTACAATAAAATAATTTGTTCTTACACTATTTTTAATTCAAATTTATTAAAAAAAACATTCTATTTTTTAGTTGGTTTTTCTATAAAAGCGTATTTTGTTAGTTTTTTTAAACTATTATTTATTTTTCATTTTTTAGTTGAATTTCAATTTTTTCAATTTTTTTTTAAATATTGAATTATAATCGGTCCTTAATAAGTATACCAAATTTCGAGTTAATCCGACGTTTTGAAGGGGGTCAAAATCATGTTCAAAGATTCCGTTACAAACATACATACATACGTCTGAAGCTAATAAAAGCTTATTAAAAAGATACCTTTTGGTTTTCACGAAAATAACGATTTATATAAAATATGTATTTTCTAATTTCGTGGTGGCTTAGAGCCATTTAAACCTCAGAACCATTTAAATCTGTTCAAAAACCATTAAGGTTCGCGACGTTATATATTAGCTCATACGCAAATCACAAGCAAAGCAAAACACCAACTACAATTTATTCAACTTGATTTCTTTCAACTACTCCTAAAATACAATATAAAGAAATAGAAAAAAAAGAAAGAAAGAAAAAAAAAAAGATTAGCAAAACGTTTTAAAATACAACGAGCAAGAAAACTTTACGGTCTTAGAGTTTCTCTCAGCTTTTTACGAGCTTAAAGTTTTCTTTAGGTTTTCAATGAAGTAGTACTTCATGTGACATTAGGCGAATGCGAGACCTTCTAGATTATAGTGCCACAGGTTATATTACGACGGTAAGTAAAAAGTTAAAGTCTCCTCCTCGCTTCGTTTCCTCACTGCTGAGGGTCGTGACCATTATAATTCGACAGGATTTTACTCCTTGTGATGTCCCGCCAGCGCCTCCGATCATTGGCCGCATGAAGAGCATCGTGGAATGGGATCTCTAGTGTGGTGCGGATTTGGTCGAACCACCTTATCGGACTGCGCGGTCTCTTTCCCTCGATCTTCCTTGTCACGAATGGTCTTTCTAAGCTATCCGGTGTTTCCCGAGCAATATGACCGAAGTACTCGAGTGCGTGGCGAAGGCAGAGTGTGGACAGTCTAGTCTTGATCTGCAGTTGATCTAAGATAGACTGATTGCTTCTCTTCGCTGTCCAAGGTATACGGAGCATTCTTCTCCAGCACCACATCTCAAAAGCATCTCAAAAGTTAAAGTAATGACGAATTATTTTTTCTTGAATGTTAGTTAGTAGTGCTGGTATTAAATTGGCTGGTATTTATAAGCAATCGCACTTTGTAACATCATAAGTCGTCATCAAGTGAAGTCGTCGTGGCCTAAAGGATAAGACGTCCGGTGCATTCGTATCTAGCGATGCAACGGTGTTCGAATCCCGCTGGCGGGTACCAATTTTTCGAATGAAATACGTATTTAACAAATGTTCACGATTGACTTCCACAGTCAAGGAATAATATCGTGTAATAAAAATCAAACCTGCAAAATTATAATTTGCGTAATTACTGGTGGTAGGACCTCTTGTGAGTCGGTACGGGTAGGTACCACCACGCCGTCTATTTCTGCCGTGAAGCAGTAATGCGTTTCGAATTGAAGGGTGAGGCAGCCGTTGTAACTATACTGAGACCTTAGAACTTATATCTCAAGGTGGGGGGCGCATTTATGTTGTAGATGACTATGGGCTCCAGTAACTACTCAACACCAGGTGGGCTGTGAGATCGTCCACCCATCTAATAAAAAAAAAATAGCATCATAAATAAATTATTTTTAAATGTTCTTTTGACAATTAGTGAAACAAAATTAATTCTATTGTTTCACTGGATTATTACAGTACAATATATTTTTATTGAAATGTTAAGGAATAATTTAGTCCCGAAAATAATTTTGTCGTAAAGAAGTTTCTTCCGGCTCTGTTCTTCGAAGTTTAAGTTAATTAGCTCAGTTAATTTTGATAACTTGTTAAAGCCAAATCCTTACCTACACAAATTTGTTATGTTTATAATATTATTAGTATTATAAATTTATTTAAACTAGAGGTCCCGCAGCAGTCGAAATTCGACTATAATTAATTGGAATTATATAATAAGTTTGTACACTATTATGATTGTATTTTATACTTCTATAATTACAAATTTCGCCAAGACTACACTTTAAAAAAATATTAATAAAGACAAACAATATTAAATTTAATCTATTCTCAATTTGACCACAGACGGCAAGAACAAAAGTTTGACAATAAATAGTATGCATGCGCCTGTGCGTCAAATACATGTTATGTAGTGTGTGTAATGTTTTCTTTATTGATTTAATGTATCTTTTATGCATTATTTTTAAAAAAAAATAGCATAGCACTTCTTCTCTATGTTCTCTATAAGTGTGGAAAATTTCATGCTCCTCCATCCGCGCAATTTTCGTAAAAAGGGATACAAAGTTTTTGCTTAATATATAGATTTGTCATTTTCAATTGTTTATTTTGCTTTTTTGACGCACACACATTTTTTGCCACAGCATTGGGATTGATGGATACTGACAATCGGATCGACTACAGGTTACCGGTTGCGCAGGAGAAATATATGAAATTTATTAGTTTTAAATCTTCGCCATTTGCGTAATGTCACAATTTTATCTAAAGCCAAAGATGCGATTTTCGTAGTCATTGAGTCGAGTTAAAATAAGGTTACGTAATCTCAAAGAGTATTTTTTTTATGTTATTGAAGTGAAAACTTCTTTAGAATCGTTGTGATTTCAAACCGGATGCAACGGAAGAAACGACAGGTAAGAGACACAAATACAAAAATGTGTAGGATGAAGCCAGCAAAGAATGAGACAGAAATATACATGCTATTTAATACAGCGCCATCTGTGAGATTTTTTAATACTAACGTGTCTATGAAAGCTCTTTTAGTGAATTTTAATTTAGGATTATACGTGAAATTAAAATATCAATTCACAGAGGGCGCTACCTTACAATTATTTACTAATGACAAAATTATATACTTAGACGTTTAGGATAATTGTATTTTAATTTTGGAAGGTTTCACTTCTACCACGTGTGAATTGCATACATGTATTATTTTTTTCTGTATTTTTTTTTTGAATATTTAAAAATTATTATCAATTCGCGTGTTTGTTTTATAGTCGTTATTTTCAGAACGTACCTACTGTTCGTATTGTAACTGTATTCCTATTTTCTTTTCGTTCCCGTCTAATTGGACGTAAACAGATACTTCGCTTCGGTACTTTCCGCAGCGCTAAATTTAATAATGTCGGTCTGTCTCGACACACAGCTTACAGTACCAATATTATTTTTATATACGTCCATTATTTTTTAGTAACTTTACGTTTCAGTCTCTTATTAATTTATTAATAGCTATTGGCTTGGAACGGCAGCGGCTTGGAATGGTAGGCAGCGGCTTGGCTCTGTTCCTGGCATTGCTGATGTCCATGAGCGACGATGACCACTTTCCATCAGGTGGGCCGTATGCTCGTCTGCCAACAAAGGCAATAAAAAAAGCATAATAACGTTTTATAGTCAACTAATCAAGAGTTTTGGGCCTTGTTAATAACCCAAGAAACATATTGATGACCGGAACCTATACATATATTAAGATTCTGGACAATTCATATCTTTCATCTATGACTCAGACCGAAAATCAAACCTCTGGTACCGTAGAAATACTAAAGACACTAAAAACGTTACAAGAATGATTAACAAATCAAAATGTATTCGAATTTCGTCATCTTAAATAGCTTAACTACATTATTTGAATTCAAAGTATATGGCGTTTGTTTGCAAAATTAAACTATACTAGAGGTCCCGCAGTAGTCGAAATTCGACTATAATTAATTGGAATTGTAAGTTTGTACACTGTTATGATTGTATTTTATACTTCTATAATCACAAATTTCGCCAAGACTACACTATAAAAATATTAACAAAGGCAAACAATATTTAATCTCAATTTGACAACAGACGTCAAGAACAAAAGTTTGACAATAAATAGTATGCATGCGTGTGTGCGTCAAATACATGGTATGTAGTGTGTGTAATGTTTTCTTTATTGATTTAATGTATCTTTTATGCATTATTTTAAAAAGATATTAGCATTGTGCACTTCTTCTCTATATTTTCTATAAGTGTGGAAAATTTCATACTCCTCCGTCTGCGCAATTTTCGCAAAAAGGGATACAAAGTTTTTGCTTCACGTATTAATATATAGATTCAAACTTTGATAGGCACTAGGGGTGCCCCTTGGGAAGTTCATTAAAATTTGGAATAAAAAACTTTAGTTTCGATGGAATTGAGACCAGAGCGCTCTTTATTGACCATTGCGTTGGTCTAAATCGACCAATATTTGCCCAATGCTAGTTTCTTATATATTTTCATGTTTAGTAACGGATACTTCTTTACCACGAGTTCCGTTCACAGTTTTGTAGAGTTCTGGTCATAGTCAGTAGCTTTGTTCAATTTATCTTAAATACGAAGTAATATTTTTGTCCAAGTGCTTAAGGTGATAAAAGAAAGTGTAATTCAGTGATACTAGATAATGATTATTATCATCTCTATGTGATGTTTGTTTTATTATCTTCATCTGGAGCTGGATTAGTATCCCAAAGACCCGAACAAAGAAGATTAACATCTATACTAATGTTATAAAGAATGATTTGTTTGTTTGTTTGTATTGAATAGGCTCCGAAACTACTGAACCGATTTGAAAAATTCTTTTACTGTTTGGAAGCTACACTAATCCCGAGTGACATAGGCTATAATCGTTTTTGAAAAAAATTAGAGATCTTTACTTAAAACTCCAATAATGTAACCCAAGGTGTAAAAAAATACCTAAAATATTCTTTACATCGCGTGCGCTGCGAAAATTATTGATGATAGAATAAAATAATGTATTATGACTTTGTAGAACAGATTATTATTTACAAAAAGTGTCTCGACAGCATAATATTATTATGTTTAACTCTAAATATCGTTGAAATTTTTGTTAAAGACCCGAGCGGAGCCGGAGCGGGCCGCTAGTTCACTTATCAGTCTAGTTGACGATATCATTGAGTACTGCAAATATCGAATAGCCATTGTACAGCGTCTGCAAGGAAAACATATCGATACAGAAAAATCAATACACAGACAGAATATTACAAATTTAGTTTCGTGCATAGATAATAAAAAAATGGTACGTGATCATTGTTGAAATTATAATCGAATTACAATTAATAAAAAAAAAAAAAAAAACTGAATCTCTGATTGACTGAAGCCAAAATGTATCAGAAGATCAATCGTTGAATGGACAGGAGATAGTATTTAACAAAAATCGTTTGCAAAAGAGGTAGTTTGTAAATACCTTGAACAGAATAATCTAACTGCTCTTAGCTGGTAATATAGATAAAGCTATCAAGGAAAATTATACATTAATGCACCTGACTGTAAGTCTGCACAGATAGCACTGCGATGCCGCCTGCACTGAGCTTCATAGGTTTTTGGGCAGCTGTGATTACTATCAGGAGATCCTTCTGCATGTCCACCGGCCACAATATCCACGAGGACTCATACGCGGCCATGGCTATCCCTTCACTCTGTGAGAACAATAATTTCAGAAATAGTGATCTGTCTAATCACGTTATTTTTTTTGCATCCAAACTCATTTTACCTCAATCTATTTCATCTTTTATATACTGATTTATATAATATTATAATAGATCATTATTGTAATATTAAAAAGAGTGAACCTTTGGATTCTAGACCGCTCTTGTCAGTGGTCTAACTGTGTTTCGAGTCAATTGTAATTATAGCCAATTCTTGTGAGGGTTTGTTGAACAAAAAACTATTTGATTTCGATACGGCCACATTGAGTGTTTTAAGATTTAGATCATAAGTTTTTACCATGGCACAGCCCTCCACCGCAGTAGAGGTCATCCATGCTACCTAGAACTACTGCGTTCATCCATAGTACGTTTCCAGAGAGCTCTTCTGTCACGTACCATCCGGCTTTGGAATGACCTCTCCTCCACACGTCCTTCTTCAACCGAGGCTTGTGGAGAGTACTCAGGGTAGACAGTGGCTTGGCTGTGCTCCTGACATTGCTGACGTCCATAAGCGACGGTATCCACTCACCTTACGATGAGTAAAGGATCCTTGGTGAATAAATAATAGTTTAAAAAAACTAACAAAATACGCTTTTATAAAAAATCTAACTAAAAAATTGAAACCTATTATTTATTTTTCATTATTTAGTTTATTTTAAAAATTTTCAATTTAGTTTTTTCAATTTTTTATTAATTATTGAATTGTCGTCGATCCTTAATAAGTATACCAAATTTTGAGTTAATCCGACGTTTTTACAAACATACATACGTCTGAAGCTAATAAAAGCGTATTAAAAAGGTGACCAGTCCTTTGCCTACAAGGGCAATAAACAAGGTCGCTCAATAAAACATTTTAATTGGTGGACTGGTTTAAAATAACAGTATCTCGAGCTCGTATGTAATTTTTTACTAGTGGTAGGACCTCTTATGAGTCCGCACGGGTAGGTACAACCGCCCCGCCTATTTCTGCCGTGAAGCAGTAATGCGTTTCGGTTTGAAGGGTGAGGCAGCCGTTGTGACTATACTGAGACCTTAGAACTTATATCTCGAGGTGGGTGGCGCATTTACGTTGTAGATGTCTATGGGCTCCAGTAACCACTTAACACCAGGTGGGCTGTGAGCTCGTCCATCCATCTAAGCAAAAAAAAAAAAGAACTTGTGTTACAGGTACCAGATAACGGATATAAATGTAAGATTTTTATTATACACATACATCTATTTAATATACATCCATAACCCTGGAAAATACATTTATATTTATCATACAAATATCTTCCCTTGGCGGGATTCGAACCCGCGACCCCCTTGTGTAGTGACCATGTCACTTACCACTACACCAGACGGCCGTTAATACAAGGAATGAACAATCTCAGACACAGCACGTCAGAATGCAACAGGGAATTTAATTAGGTTATACAAAGCGAGATGTTATTAATTTAGTTTCGGCACTCACTTGAACTATCAGCTCGTTACCTAAGTAACAATAAATGTAAGCGTTGAGTAGAGCAACGCTGAGGAACGCTAAGAAGCTAGCAGCTAACGTCTTCTGTTCCAAGCCGACCTGCAATTGTTAGATCTAATTATTAGGTTGTTTTTGACAGTATTACTGAATCTTTGCGGTAGGCAGCGGCTTGGCGCGGTAGGCAGCGGCTTGGTTGCGGTAGGCAGCGGCTTGGCTCTGCCCCTGGCATTGCTGAAGTCCATGGGCGACGGTAACCACTCACCATCAACTGGGCCGTATGCTCGTCTGCCAACAGAGGCAATAAAAAAAATCTTGTAAAAGCCGAAGAAAATACTATAACCTAATATTAGCATTCATATCTCTATATATAAAAATCTCGCTAAAACTCGAGAACGGCTGGATCGATTTGGCTAATTTTGGTCTTGAATTATTCGTGGAAGTCCAGAAAAGGTTTAAAAGGTAGATAAATATGAAAATGCTCGTAATTAAATAAAAATAACAATTTTGTTTTCCTTTGATGTGTCCCCTGTCGGACCGATTCCTTTTTTTTGTTTTAAGTTTATTTTATACAAAGTTTAGGTCTTTTATTTATCGATTGGGGCACTACGAAGTCTGCCGGGTCAGCTAGTACTTTATAAAAATGTTAAAAAAAAAAATTATTGCTTAGATAGGTGGACAAGTTCACGGACCAAACGGTTTTAAGTGGTTACCGGAGCCCATAGACGTCTACAACGTAAATGCTGATCTTGAGACATAGCTTCTTAAGTCTCAGTTACAGTACAACGGCTGCCTCACCCTTCAAACCGAAATGCATTACTGCTACACAGCAGAGAAAGGCAAGGTTGTGGTCTAGACATCTCACCACCATTAAAGGACGTCCTACCACTAGTGTTTAGTAAATTGTGCTATTTTAACACCAATAGAAAACTGTCCGTTAACTTTACTATAGAATTATTGTAACTTGAATAATACTGACCACTGTCACCATCATTGCATTCAAACACAGTTCAGCTGTCACTGCCATGTTCTGAATGAAGAAATATTCCTTAAATATCATCTCTATGACTTTTGAATATCTGTAATAAAAATTAACAATTATAAACAAGAATGGCAGTTATATAACAAAATAAATTACCTATGCAGTAATACAAATGTTGTCTTTCTAAATCGCTCAAAATAAATATCCAACTTACCCCAACAGCCGAACATGTTTCTTGACGATTAATTTAAAATCATCTCGCAACTTCTCAACATTTCCTGTCGCAAATCTCAGATCACGAATCTTATTCTGTAGATCTACTAATTGATCCCTTAAATACAAAATCAAACTGCACACAATACCTAGCATAGCAAAGGCTCTATATCCACAAGGAACCATAAATGTTGCGGCCAAAATTTGACTCGCAGCAAACAGATTAATTTTACTTTTCATTGGGTCAAAAGGCATCCACGCATCTATAGTCATTTCTCCTTCGAATAAAGCTAAGCAACTGAAAGCTGTTACAATAACAGTTGAAATACCAGTTAGAACGATTACTAGTTTAGCCATAAACGCTTTGTGATCTTCGGTTATTTGATCGCCAGATTGTACGATTTGTTCTATGAGCTTTCTGAGTTCTTCTCGTTTGTAAACAAAAACAATGACTTTGAAAACGAAATTGTATGCAACCAGAGTCTTGTCCAGATTAGTGAGTAACGCGATTATATCTTTGTGATTTTTGTAAGTTCCAATTCCGGTGGTAACTAAAAAGATTAGTGACAGAACGTGCAATTGATATTCGTAGAGTTTGTATGCGATTTTTTCGATCCTCTTCGCTTCATTGGATGGCCACAAGCCCACGTAGAAAAGATATTTAATGTTGAAATCAAAGAAATGTCCTCGTGTTACCATACGATCACTCATGTTGAATTCCAAATAGGATATGCAATGCGAAATTTTCAATGGCGTTTCATTAACTTAAATTATCCAATCGTTGTAAAATGCGCAACCCATTAAACTTTTGGCCGAATGTTAAATTATAGTTTCTGATAATGTCAAGAACGGTAAATTATAGTCAAAGTTTACAAAGTTGAAGGGTAATTGGGAGTAGAAACTTAGTTCTGCAGTTTATCATTTATATTTCAGTGACGGGTAGAATAGCCATCGCTGGGAATCATAGATCGGACGACCAATTTGCGAGTTATAAAAATTTGTTTAATTTTGAACCAACCCTGAAAAGAGGTAGTAAGGTTTTATTTTTTACCTTCTTCGTATTTGTGATTCTTGTCAGTAAATCATCAATAGATCGTGTTTATTAGTTAAATATTTCAATGAACTTCGTATTGAGTTCAGATAAAATTTACTATTAAGCTGTACAAGGATAAAATTCTTAGAAACATTGAAGTTTTATTTTTCCTATGAAACGACTGTTGCTAAAGATATTTGATTTTTTCGGATCCAATCGAAAAGATTACATTTAGAATCCTATCCCGAACGTCTAAACTATCACCTTAATTTAAATACGGAGAATTGTGTACCTTGAAGCACAAGTTTTGAGCAAGCCAAATTATAACCTTAAAACAAAGATATAACGATCACAATCGCGAAAACCTTCGAAGAATATTCAAGAAAGGCTGTATTTGCATAGTCTTTGTGTCCTCTGTTTACGATTCGTTCCGTAAAAAACATTTTATTGGTTCTATGTTAGAATGATAACGTATTTTTTCTACATTTCGATAATACACAATTGGAACACACAAGTAAAGTTTGTTTTCTAGTCATAAAATTAGAATTTTCTTTGTTGTCTCCAGCAGAAATGCTGTTGCTGAGATATTTAAAAATATGTTGCTAGTTGACTATGAAATGATAGGAATAAATACCACATTATAAGTAGTTTAAACACAAAAACATATGGTTTTAGTCCAAACGGAACTATAACTAAAAATTACCATCTTTATAAACCTAATCAAGATATTCAGACACAGTAATCGTTTAAGATTATTATATCGTTATAATTGTATTGTTTTTCATATTTTCAAGTTAATTGAACGTTGGTGAATCGAATTTTAAATTTACATTCCCATCAAATTTGAATTTTAAATTTGTAGATCCAATCGTATTTAGTGAATTCGCTGTGTCACTATTGTGTAGATATGTTCATCTACATTTATTTATATCATTGTATATCATTTACATTATATCATATGTATGTATTCATCTATATAAAATATGTATGTATCTAGTATGTTGATTGACCTTGAAATATACCTTAGTCACGGGCTTAAAGACCGATTCTGAGTCGGAGCTAATGTATTTGGGAAGGATGTGACGTGTGTTTCCGGCGTCTCCTAAGCTGAGTCTCGTGAGCTCACCTACATGTTTTTGTTTTTTTTTTTTTTTTTTTTTATTGCCCTTGTAGGCAGACGAGCATACGGCCCACCTGATGGTGAGTGGTTACCGTCGCCCATGGACTTCAGCAATGCCAGGGGCAGAGCCAAGCCGCTGCCTACATGGTGAATCCTACATATCTGCGCAAGAAATAAATAAATGGACATATGACAGCAAATATCTTATCTACTGTTTTAGTGTGATTTTATTTCAATGAAACCGTGTGAATGATTGGGTCAACTCTTCTTCTTTAACTAAGCCCAACGAAGCCGTGCTACGTAAGCCTCAAAATTAAGTCCATTACTGACTTCGATTACCTGATTTCGAGTTAATCTTGTTTGCTTTTTCCAATAGATTTCACACTGAAATCCGATTTTCGGGGGACGTGTTATTTTGACAGACATTCGCGTAATGTTTGTCGGTAACAGCTCACGCAGTCTGGTCTTATCGATGAAATATTGGTTAAGTCAATTAATTCCCCATCACATGTGTCGTGTGAATTGTATCAACATGCTACACGGCTAGCCTGGCCTTAAGTGGCCACCGAAGCACATGGATTTCAACAGCATAAATAGCGTCACCTGTCGCGTGAAAAGCGTTCTAATTCTCAGTTCTATCGTAAAATTGTTGCCTATCTTCAAACCGGCACATATTACTGCAATCAAGCCCTCTATGATTTTTTATTGTTTAGATGTGTGGACGAGCTCACGGCCTACCTGATGTTAATTGGGTATCGGAGCCCATAGACATCTACAACGTTAATGCCGCCACCCACCTTGAGACATGAGTTCTAAGGTTTTAAGTACAGAACAACGGCTACCCCACCCTTTAAACCGAAACTCATTACTGTTTCTCGGCAGAAATAGGCGGGGTGGTGGTACCTACCCGTGCGGACCCACAAGACGTCTTATCACCAGTAATTACGCAATTCCACCCACCCTTCTAAGCAATAAAAAAAAAACCTTCACACTTCAAAGTCGACCGATTGTTTTCCTAGAAATGAATCATCGTGGCTTTTAATAAAAACTTGGTAGGTATTAGCAATTAACTTATCGTTGTCTGTCAAAGCGCAGGTGTCGACATTAAAACCCAAATGAAAATACAAAACGCAAACAATCTTAAGCTGGTCGTACAGTTCAAAAGCTTTGATTTTGACGCTTTTTTGCTTACACTTATGTGTTTTTACATCTTTAGCTACTTACGTATGTGCAGATTTTAATGTTGTGCTCAAGGGAACTTTACTGACTGCTATTGGTTCAATCAATATGCAGAAAATTAAAATGGCGCTGGACGGGACATATGATTAGAGAAAAGAAAGAGAAATGGACCAGAATAATAACGGAATGGTACCCTAAAGAAAACAGAAGAACTAGAAGAAGACAGCCAAAGCGATGGGAAAACGACTTGAAGCAAGTAGCTGGGCCAGGATGGTTACGTACAGCAAAGGACAGAAGCAAATGGAAATCTTTAGAGGAGGCCTTTGTCGAAAGACAAGCTGTTAAGAGGGAAGATAAGCCGAATGCCGAGATATGTTTTAGCATAAGTTAATTTTCTAGTTTTCTTAGTTAAATAAGTTATAGTTCTTCTTTAGTTAAATAAGTTAAAATCTAACAGTATTAAAGGCTTATTTATTTATTTATTGGTTGGAAACTGTTAGAGGTTAGAGTAAAATTAACTGGTGATAGATACTTTGACCATCTTTCTTCTTCTCAATCGTTTTAATTTTGACGGAGCGGTCGTTATTGTCATGTAGTCTTGGTGGAGGTAGACTTGACGCGTCTCACAATGTCCCACTATCTCTCAACCGTCTATCTCAAAGGAATTCTCAGCTTCTATGAGAATATTTTAAGTATAGATCACGGTAGGTTAGACTGTGATGTATATAAGGTCGACGGGTAAATCGTTCGGTGCACTCAATTCGAGGTCGTCGTGGCCTAAAGGATAAGACGTCTGGTGCATTCGTGTTGGGCGAGGCACGAATGCGAATGAAACGATGCAAATGTTATCGATCGACTTCCACGGTGAAGGAATAACATCCTGTAATAAAAATCAAAACCGCAAAATTATAATTTGCGTAATTACTGGTGGTAAGACGTCTTGTGAGTCCCCACGGGTAGGTACCGCCACTCTGCCTATTTCTGCCGTGAAGCAGTAATGCGTTTCGGTTTGAAGGGTGGGGCAGCTGTTATAACTATACTTGAGACCTTAGAACTTATATCTCAAGGTGGGTGGCGCATTTACGTTGTAAATGTCTATGGGCTCCAGTAACCACTTAACACGTAAGCAGTATTTTTTTTATGAAATCCTTCACTATTCTATTCTAGACCACAAGGAGAACTAAAGACAAAGATACATGAAGAAACTTAATTCAAGAATTGATCTCCAAAGTTCACATTGTACCCAATGTTACCCAGTCTTACACGGTGCTATTAATTAAAGCTTCGCTATATCGCTGTGCCATATACTCTATATGAAACAGGCTATGATCATGAATTACACTGCCGCGTACCAACCATAGTAATGGCGGTCTCTCGCAGTTACGATCTGAAGAAATATTACAGACGTAGAAATATAATAATACATAATACATTTAGGATGTTTAGAACAGACGGAGCTATTCGAAGAGGTTTCTTTGTTTAATTTTGACGTTATTTATAGGGGAGGGAATGCAGAGGGGAAAGCTTCTGGAAGATGGCTCGACGCTCTGAATGACATTCGGAAGTTTTAACAAACGCTATTGGTTTTTTTGTTTTTTTTTTATTGCTTAGATGTGTAGACGAGCTCACAGCCCACCTGGTGTTAAGTGGTTACTGGAGCCCATAGACATCTACAACGTAAATGCGCCACACACCTTGAGATATAGTTCTAAGGTCTCAGTATAGTTACAACGGCTACCCCACCCTTCGAACCGAAACGCATTACTGCTTCACGGCAGAAAATAGGCGGGGCGGTGGCACCTACCCGTGCGGACTCACAAGAGGTCCTATCACCAGTAATTACGCAAATTATAATTTTGCGGGTTTGATTTTTATTCCACGATGTTATTCCTTCACCGTGGAAGTCAATCGTGAACATTTATTGAGTACGTATTTCATTAGAAAAATTGGTACCCGCCAGCGAGATTCCAACACCGTTGCATCGCTCGATACGAATGCACCGAACGTCTTATCCTTTAGGCCACGACGACTTCTTTTAAATGCACCAGGTGGGTGGACAAAACGGTCTACTTGTATTAAATACCTATCGTGGTGTGGCCGGTAGCCATAATACAACACAAGATATTTGACAGATGCCTGAATTTCGCTTACGACATTTTCAAGATTAGCTTGCATATATACAAGTTTCGAACACCAACATTCGGACCTTCAGTCTACCGAGCAATATCGTCCGCTCAGTGGAAGATCTTCCCTTCATCGTTGAACTTTCCAAAGTGACACATATCACAACCTGAATACCTCATGAGATACGAGATATAAAATTGAAACCTCGATTATGCTTACGATAACGGTTGTCCCCACTTTTGAACCGTAACGTATAATTAATTTTTCAGAAGTACTATAAAATGAAACACGCAAAATTATAATTTGCGTAATTACTGGTGGTAGGACCTCCTGTAAGTCCGCGCGGGTGGGTACCACCACCCTGCCTATTTCTGCCGTGAAGCAGTTATGCGTTTCGGTTTGAAGGGTGGGGCAGCCGTTGTAACTATACTGATTCCTTAGAACTTGTATCTCAAGGTGTGTGGCGCATTTACGTTGTGGATGTCTATGGGCTCCAGTAACCACTTAACACCAGGTGGGCTGTGAGCTCGTCCACCCATCGAAGCAATAAAAAAAAATCAAAAAAATAGTAGAATTATTTTGTCCGTGCAGTTTGGGTCATAAAATATAGCCTGACTAGGGCGGTGAGCATGTTGCGCGGGCGCAACGCCATTATCGATTAAAGCAAATGAGTCATCGAAGGCAGGTACACGGCGGCGGGGCGGTATACGAAGGGTGGTGAGACATTGTTATATTATAAGTTATTTGTTGCAAATTATAGTACATATTATTATGTCAAAGAGAAATGTGATTTTGTGCATTCGCTTTCTGAATTTCTTGAGTGATACAATGGTTACTCCTTTGTTTTGTACCAAAACGGCAGAATTTATTCAAATATTTTGCTTGTTGGCAAAAATATACTAGCACAGCACGTGTTATTAACAACAATGTGTTAAAAATTTTCACTGAAATGAGAATAGATCCCGAAAAGTTACAAAGTGCAAATTTCTGCCGTTCTCGTTAACTCGCTGTGGAGATATGTGGTGTAAGTGTTCGATTAGTAATTTTTTCTTTCATTTTTATCACTAGCCCACAAAATGACAAAACTAAATACACTATCGATAACGCTTATCGACAACAATAATGCGCATCACTATGCCCGTCCATAAGGCTCGTGAGTGGAAGAGAGAGCGAAATACTCGCTGCATCGCTCGGATTTTTTATGACCCAAACTGCGCGGACAAAATAATTCTACTATAGGTGCTTCTAGAACACTCTGATGTTTCTATTTAAAGAAGCAGCGGGCCATTGGAGTCCATTGACGGCCAAAAACATTTCCCGTCACACGGGATAAAAGATTATTTGCTGACTATAATAGCAACTACCACCTCACTATTTAACAAAAGGAAGCATTTATCATATTGCGTTTACGGCATGGTGTACACGACAATTCATTCACGAACAGTCTTAGTCGTTTTACGAACCAACCGCAATGTCGCATTAACTCATTCGGCGATCGTAAACCATTGTTTGACGTTACCAACCCGGGGGCTTAATTTACGAGCTGCTCAGACTACGTTTTGAGGCTTTTCGTCCATTTTATTACACCTTCCTTTCATTTAGAGACAAACCTTGAGCCCGGTTAAGCTCGGTCACGCAGGTACTGCGGTTGACCAAATAGGTATTGGTCTAACCTATACCAGACAATGGTACGTTTTATTGTAATTTTCTCCTACAGGCGTGTGAATAAGCCGGTGTTCAGGCCCCACGTACGGACATTTTCTTGGAAAATTTATTGAACATTACTCCCAGAATTTATCTATAAGATTGTATTCTTTTTTTTTTTCAACCTATGCTTATGGCCTTGAGAGGCTATTTCAGCTTCGCCCTAACGTAAGTGAGCTCGCGGGGCTTAAGCCGAAGTGTTGCTAATACTGGCCCTGGCAAGAACAGTATTTCGTAGAATCTACCACCGGATCGGAAACGCGACCCACTGAGAAGATCCGGCGAGAAACTCAGTGGGCTGTGTCTATGTGTTAGTTCGCTCGTCGAGCCCTTCGTCGCAAGCGACGGGTTCGACAAGGACGGTGACCGGTGCTTGTGGTACCTAATAGCGCCGTTAATGGGTCGGGATTGGGTTATAAAAAATACAAAATGTGTGCAATTCACACGTGGTAGAAGTGAAACCTTCCAAAATTAAAATACAATTATCCTAAACGTCTTAAGTATATGTAAAATTTTGTCATTAGTAAATAATTGTAAGGTAGCGCCCTCTGTGAATTGATATTTTAATTTCACGTATAATCCTAAATTAAAATTCACTACAAGAGCTTTCATACANTGTAAAATTTTGTCATTAGTAAATAATTGTAAGGTAGCGCCCTCTGTGAATTGATATTTTAATTTCACGTATAATCCTAAATTAAAATTCACTACAAGAGCTTTCATACACACGTTAGTATTAAAAAATCTCACAAATGGCGCTGTATTAAATAGTATGTATATTTCTGTCTCATTCTTTGCTGGCTTCATCCTACACATTTTTGTGTTTGTGTCTCTTACCTGTCGTTTTTTCCGTTGCATCCGGTTTGAAATCACAATGATTCTAAAGAAGTTTTCACTTCAAAAAATCAAATACGCACAGCTTTGTAGATATTTATCAGCCCATCTATTTTGGACTTATGAGATAGCCAGTCGAGAACCATGTGCTTCCTACGGTGGTAAATATATACCGGGACTTGTAAAATTCAGAACGTAAGTCGCAAAACCCGTATTGGGAGAGGCGATCGAACTCTCATTGTAGAATTTAATATCTGTTTTACACGTCAAGTCAGAGGAGTACACGCTCGCTTCATTAAAAATGTAATCTTAAACATAAGTAGCTTCTTTTTCAAAGAGACTTTTTTTTTACCACTTTACAAAGTCGCTTTAGAATCATGAATACTAAATTAATATTAAAGACGTTCATATTTGACTTAATTTCCTGTTGACTCAAACAAGGAATTGCATGCCCATTCATCTCTGCTTCTTCGAATTTTGCAAAGGTATTAATTAGTTTTAGCACAACGACTTTATCACAAAGACACAAGAAACAATTTACAATAGCGATAATATGAGGTCTCGTGCGCACATTCAGTGCTCGACCTCATAAATAATTTTATTAAACAATATACATATATCGATTGTTTTTTTTTAGTTTATATTCCAAATGTCATCTAAGAACCAAAATGATTTGTTTTTTTAAACTTCGATCAGTAAAAAACTTCGTTGATTATGGATATTATAGCACATTTCCAAAGTTTTCTTTAAGTTAATTCTGAAGAACATTAATGTCGATATTGTTTTAAAAGGAGACTGAATAATGAATGATGTCGATTTCGATTCTTGTATCATGTGGGGTGGATGTTTTTTTTATTTTATTATAATTTTTTATTGCTTAGATGGGTGGACGAGCTCACAGCCCACCTGGTGTTAAGCGGTTACTGGAGCCCATAGACATCTACAACGTAAATGCGCCACCCACTTTGAGATATAAGTTCTAAGGTCCAATTTTTACGTACAATTATAATTTGCGTAATCACTGGTAGTAAGACCTCTTGGGAGTCCGCACGGGTAGGTACCACCAGCCTGCCTGCGCTTCGGTTTGAAGGGTGGGGCAGCCGTTGTAACTATACTGAGTGAGACTTTAGAACTCTATCTCAGTAGATGGGCTCCAATAACCACTTAAAACCAGGTGGGCTGTGAGCTCGTCCACCTATCTAAGCAATAAAAAAAAATATATATATTTTTTAAGATATCCTCTTGTAAAGTTGCACACAAAGTCTCTTCAAGATGTTTTTACGTATTCAAGTCTATATCTATTGCTGTATTCTATCCGTTGCTATTCCTACTATTTTGTATAAATCAGAAAATATTCCTTAATAAAACAGTTCAATATTTATTCGACTTCCATAAACATGTAATAGAAGATGCATTGAATTTCTTGCCGCGGCAACAGCGGAGGGCAGTTACGGAATTTCAGTCCGAATTGGTGGTTTATTATTGATCTAGTCATAAATCAGTGGTAAACCAATGATTTAATATAATAATAATAATAATTTTTTATTTATTTCAGAATTAAATTCCATATGAAGTTTTAGTTAGTTAATGATGACTAAATGACTAAGACGACCAAATCAATGATGGAAAATAATACCGTTTACGTTTTAACTATCTATGCAATGTCCAGTGTTCTTCGTGAAATAAAGTGGTAAACCAATGATTTATGACTAAATCAATGATAAAGCACCGATTCGTCATAAATCTTTATCATTAGTCATAAATCATTGGTTTACCACTGATTTATGACTTTAGTCATGACGATTATAAGCGATTGTCAAGGTTTACTTATATAAATAAAATTGTTTTATTTGATTTCATTTCAGAGCTCCAGCGCAAGATCCGGCATCGATATAATATGCTGCCACTGAAAAAAATTATAAAGGCCCAGCGGTTCATTCTTAATCGACTTCAAAAAAGGAGGAGGTTCTCAATTCGACTGTATGTTTTTTTTTGTGTTTGTTACCTGATAGCTTTTGATTGGGTGAATCGATTTTGATGTTTTTATTTTTTTATTGCTTAGTTGGTTGGACGAGCTCACAGCCCACCTGGTGTTAAGTGGTTACTGGAGCCCATGGACATCTACAACGTAAATGCGCCACCCACCTTGAGATATAAGTTCTAAGATCTCAGTATAGTAACAACGGCTGCTCCACCCTTCAAACCGAAACGCATAACTGCTTCACGGCAAAAATAGGTAAGGCGGTGGTACCTACCCGCGCGGACTCACAAGAGGTCCTACCACCAGTATTCAATTTCATTTCAGAACTGCAACGCAAGATCCGGCTTCGATATAATATGCTGCCACTGAAAAAAATTATAAAGGCCCAGCGGTTCATTCTTAATCGACTTCAAAAACGGAGGAGGTTCTCAATTCGACTGTATGTTTTTTTTTGTGTTTGTTACCTCATAACTTTTGATTGGGTGAATCGATTTTGATGATTCTTTTTTTATTAGAAAGCCGACGCTTCCCGTGTGGTCCCATTTCAATTTAGTCACGTAGTTAGTGAAGTACGTGCGCGACAAATATATGAATAACTCAATAACTCAATATCACGCCAACCGATTTCGATGATTATTGTTTTAAGTGTAAATTAATTTGTTTCGGAATATCATTTTCTTTTTTATTTGAAGTCGGTTTTTGTTAAAGCATGTCTATTACTTCATTAAGTAATCGAATTCTTAATATTCGGTCACATCGTCAATTACAATGTTTTTGTCTTGCGTTAACGTGTCTTTTGCAGCTGGGCCGTCTGTAATTAATTATTTTATTATTAAAGTGAAAGATAAAACTCGCTTAGCTAGACAGATGAGTGTGACATGTTTGGCACTGCACAAGTAAACGCTGATGAAACAAATTGCGAACCAAATCGTGTTTCAAAGAGGGAAAAGCATGGGGTTGACGGATTCCAATCAAAAGCAAAAGCTATCAAAGATTTTCAGTTAATATAGTAGGTAAATATAGGTGTTTTATAAAAAATTCTACCACCTTGCCTATTTCTGCCGTGAAGCAGTAATGCGTTTCGGTTTGAAGGGTGGGTCAGCCGTTGTAACTATAATTGAGACGTTAGAACTTATATCTCAAGGTGGGTGGCGTGTTTACGTTGTAGATATCTATGGGCTCCAGTAACCACTTAACACCAGGTGGGCTGTGAGCTAGTCCACCCATCTAAGCAATAAATAAATAAATAAATTGTCGAAGAAAAAAGATTAACCAAAACTGATGTTATTAACGGTAACATCTCAGGTGTCAACAGCGCTGCCACCACCAAAGTTAATGCATAGGACAAACAACAATTGCATTAACGAACGGCGGCTATAAAAGGATGTTAAAAAATTTCAGATTACAAATTCGTTCATGAACGATTTTTTTTTTTATTGCTTAGATGGGTGGACGAGCTCACAGCCCACCTGGTGTTAAGTAGTTACTGGAGCCCATAGACATCCACAACGTAAATGCGCCACCCACCTTGAGATACAAGTTCTAAGGTCTCAAGTATAGTTACAACGGCTGCCCCACCCTTCAAACCGAAACGCATTACTGCTTCACGGCAGAAATAGGCAGGGTGGTGGTACCCACCCGCGCGGACTCACAAGAGGTCCTACCACCAGTAATNCCACCTGGTGTTAAGTAGTTACTGGAGCCCATAGACATCCACAACGTAAATGCGCCACCCACCTTGAGATACAAGTTCTAAGGTCTCAAGTATAGTTACAACGGCTGCCCCACCCTTCAAACCGAAACGCATTACTGCTTCACGGCAGAAATAGGCAGGGTGGTGGTACCCACCCGCGCGGACTCACAAGAGGTCCTACCACCAGTAATAAAACGAATCTCGATAATCTCATATATTCGATTTATAATAGAAAGATTAAGAGGAGACGTATAGTGATTTTTGCTTACGTGGCAAATACTACCAGTGAACTCTTATAGGAATTCATGTTAAAGAACTACGTTCCAAGAAGCTATTGATGTTTTATTTGAAGAAAAAAAACCACTCTGATGATATTTCATTGAAAAGTGATTTAAAGAAACATATCTCAGTTTGAAAACCCATTAACGTATTAAATCTATTTCCAATACCTTCAAATCTATTCAAAGGGCTTTAGCCGGCACACGAGAGTGATTCATTTGATTCAGTAGGTACGTTATCTATTTATCCGAACGAAATGGGAGTTTACATAATGCGGCCGCCCCCTAACGACACTATTCAAAGTGAAAAGTGTGATCAGGGTCAAATTTGCTGATTGATCTATATCCCTTTTCGCTTAAGATACGATACGCGCTTTTAAAATAACTTGCTCATCTTATGAATTGATATAAATGAACAAGAGTGTCAGGCGTGGGGTGAGTAGAGATGAGAGATGAGAGAGGGGTGAGAGAGTTTTACTGGTGGTAGGACCTCTTGTGAGTCCGCACGGGTAGGTACCACCGCCCCGCCTATTTCTGCCGTGAAGCAGTAATGCGTTTCGGTTTGAAGGGTGGGGCAGCCGTTGTAACTATACTGAGACCTTAGAACTTCTATCTCAAGGTGTGTGGCGCATTTACGTTGTAGATGTCTATGGGTTCCAGTAACCACTTAACANGTAGGTACCACCGCCCCGCCTATTTCTGCCGTGAAGCAGTAATGCGTTTCGGTTTGAAGGGTGGGGCAGCCGTTGTAACTATACTGAGACCTTAGAACTTCTATCTCAAGGTGTGTGGCGCATTTACGTTGTAGATGTCTATGGGTTCCAGTAACCACTTAACACCGGGTGGGCTGTGAGCTCGTCCACACATCTAGGCAATAAAAAATATAAAAAAAAACGATGTTATTAATAATTTTTTCTGCATTGTTGTGTGATTAAACTTACGGCAATCTATTAATTCCATATATATAATTATATCTAGTGAAAGTAAACGCTAAAATATGACAAATGTTTCAATATCTCATTCGGTGGTATTGTCAGCAATGCAAATGCCTAAGAGATATAAATAACTATTCTAAAGTTACAGTGATTATTTTTTTAAACAGATCGTATTAGTCTCGTAAGCCGAAGATTATAACAATGCAATGAAAAATCCACTTTATGTCTCTTTATATGTAGTTGCATTCACATTGTGGTACCCATAATATTGTAACTAGATTGTTTTGTTGGTCTACGACTAGGTCTAGCGATAGGCTTTACGACGAGCATACGGCCCACATGATGGTGAATGGTTACCATCACTCATTCCATGCCAGGGGCAGTCAAACCACTGCCTACCAGTAAGTACTCTCCACAAACCTCTATTTTATTATGCTCTGTTCGGATTTTAAGATTTATCAATTTCTTTTTTGCATACAAAGATTTTTATGGTTACCGTCGCCCATGGACTTCTAATGCAGCAATGCAGGAGAGCAATGCCAGGGACTTAGCCAGGCCGCTGTCTACCACTTAATACTCTCCAATTCACCCCACTCGGAGACTCGCCTAAGATAGTTCTCCACTTCAGACACAAGTTTTGATCGTCTCTCTTGTAACAGAGAGAGCTCCGAGAGATATACTGATGGCCGATATATGGCGCATCCTCCGTGCTGTCATTCGCATAGTAATGCATGCCATCGATAGATAGCACGTCATTTATATACAGGATGAAAAGCGTGGGGGTTGATACTCGGGATGTGTTTTTTGTCATAAAACTTTTAAACACTGTAATGATTGAGCTTAAAAATGATTGTTTCAGCTTTAATTCAGCTTGCTGTTTGAATGTTTTTTTTTTGTTTTTAGGATTTCACAAAGTACATCTGACATTGAATTGATAGATAAAAGATAAACGGTATTATTTACCATCATTGTCATTTTAAGTCCACAGTAACTAAACTTGACTTCCTGGTGGAAATCTGATACCTCTGAAGTAACTTTTATCGAAGATTACGTTGCACTTTCCTTGAGTCGAAAATTAGTTAGGGCAAAGAATAATAGTGTTGAAGATGACACTTCAAGTCAAACAAGATTTTTTTTTTTTTTTTTATTAAACAATCACGCCACATTAACTGGTCCCGTGATAAGTTCGTAAAGAACTTGTATTACAGGTACCAGATAACGGATATAAACGTAAGATTTTTTTTATTATACACATACATATATTTAATATACATCCATAACCCTGTAAAAGACATTTTATATTTATCTTACAAATATCTTCCCTTGGCGGGATTCGAACCCGCGACCACCTTGTGTAGTGACCATGTCACTTACCACTACACCAGATGGCCGTTAAATTGATTTGAATTGGCTTTGGACATGGCTTGCGAAGACAACAACAAAAGACTTATTTCTTATTTACCCTCGTTTCCCGTGGTCAGCTAAATGACGTACATGCTCACCAAATGTATTCTACGCTATAAAATCGATTTGCAGTCAGGGAATCTTCATCAATTCTGTAGATCGTATTTTGAACGCCACATGGTATGAGGGCGATACGTCGCGAAGCTATCACAAGTGCCAGTTTGAAGTTGTTATTTATTAAACTTGAATTCAGAGCATTCATGTCATGTCTTTTTGGTTGAAAATACCAAGTTACTCCAAAATTTTCAATTCAACCCGTAATCATTCCGCACATCGTTCGAAACGCCTCTACGAGCACACTCGTCTGACACTGATTTAGTCCGGATCGGCCCGGTACTATCAGAGTATTGGGGCGTGAATCAAAACACAGTAACAACTTTTTTTTTCTTCTTTTTATTGCTTAGATGGGTCGACGAGCTCACAGCCCACCTGGTGTTAAGTGGTTACTGGAGCCCATAGATATCTACAACGTAAATGTGCCACCCACCTTGAAATATAAGCTCTAAGGTCTCAAGTTACAACGGCTGCCCTACCCTTCGAACCGAAACGCATTACTGCTTCACGGCAGAAAAAGGCAGGGTGGTGATATCTACCCATGCGGACTCCACAAGAGGTCCTATCACCAGTAAACTCACAAGAGGTCTTACCACCCGTTATTGTTGTAGAACGTGTATTCAATACTTTTATTAGATTTAATAGCATATAACTAAAGTAAAACAGTTTTCTGCGTATATAGCACAAGTGTGATACGAGCTGGTGCAACTATTCAAGCATGGGATGATATCAAGAGATGATACCGTCATCTCGTTTTTACCATCGCACCGCCCGCCACCGGAGTAGAGTTCATCCATACTACCGGGAGCCACTGCGGTCATCCACACTGCGTTTCCAGAGATCTTTTTTGCCACGTACCAACCGGCTATGGAATGAGCTCCCCTCCACGGTGTTTCCCGAGCGCTATGACATGTCCTTCTTCAAACGAGGCTTGTTGAGAGTATTAAGCGGTAGGCAGCGGCTTGGCTCTGCCCCTGGCATTGCTGAAGTCACCACTCACCATCAGGTGGGCCGTATGCTCATCTGCAAAGAAAATGGTTTCTCTGCTTTGTTTTGTTGTATGCCGGTAATACGTCGAAAAGCAATTAATAGTGCCAGTTTGAAGTTGTTATCATATTTTAATTGATAGTATGATTAATCTTGTGAAAACATAATTATGATAATTACTTCGGAGCACGATAATAAAAAACATCTTTAACATGATCCCTCGAGCAATTCCGAGTGTTTCATAATTGAATTCTTGCTCTAGTTTATTAATATTAAAATAAAATTGATGAAAAGTTTTGTCCGTTCTGACACAAATTATTCTGTGGTTTTCTTGGGAACTACGTGATGATGATCCGAGGCAGTTATTGAACGAAGTGTTTGTAATTTCACCTGATATTAAGTTGGACAAATAGCTTTAGCTAACTAAAGTTGTGTATAAAATACGTGGCAGCTAAAATTCACTAACACTTTTATAATTTTTATTTTATTCACAGTGATGTCGATGAATTTTGTTTCGATAAAAGAAGCCTGTCATAAAAAACTGAAGGCTAGTTAATATATTAGTAATATCACTAAAATGTGGTATACATTTAATCCAAGTCCAACCAAATTTATGGTATTATCATTTATGGTATTAATCCAAGTCCAACCAAATTTATATATGGTATTATTTAATGGTATGGTATGCTCTAACTGGGTTGCCAGTCGCAACCGCCATTCGAGCAGCTGAGGACCGGACGAGATGGAAACAGCTCACGGGACAGGCCACGGTCAAGTTTCAGGGACACGACCTTCAGCAATGAAGGAAGCGACGAAGAAGAAGAAGAATGGTATGGTAATATTATTTATGGTATAAAGGTATGTGTCGGTTTAATATTATGACCATCTGAAATATTTATTACAAGCCATACATTGCTTGTCAAGTGTTATATGTTGTTCTAAACCATCTACAGATGAGCAATTGTTGTAATTGTTACCGAAGACTTTAGTGGAACATGCCAAGGAGTTTTAATTTCTCTAAAAGCAGTGAATGACGAAGTAATATAAGTCATAACTAATAAAGGAATGTATCAAAGAACATAACCATTATTTCAATACTGTTACTGGTGGTAGGACCTCTTGTGAGTCCGCGCGGGTAGGTACCACCGCCCTGCCTATTTCTACCGTGAAGCAGTAATGTGTTTCGGTTTGAAGTGTGGGGCAGCCGTTGTAACTATACTTGAGACCTTGGAACTTATATCTCAGGTTGGGTGGCGCGTTTGCGTCGTCGATGTCTATGGGCTCCAGTAACCACTTAACACCAGGTAGGCTGTGAGCTCGTCCACCCATCCAGCAATAAAAAAATAAATTAAAAATGAATTAGTTGCTTACCGCAATACGATAGAAGCTTAAAGCTTCCGATTATGAAAACATCAATAACCCAAAAACATTAAGTAGTTAGATTGTTATAAGAATTGTCAGCATCAATTACAATGAGGGTTAAACCAAACAAATGTTTGCTCCTTATATTTTCTGTGTTTGTCAAACGTTTGGCCTACTAAATCCAATCTTAAGCCATTGTTTGACCAGTATTTATGTACGCATTCTATGAGACTGGGATCATTGGTGTGTAATGGAAGAAATAATTGGATAGACCTTATGGGTTTGGTAAAAATGGTGTTGGCTATTTTGGTAATATTTAGCAAGCATTTGTGTCCATTTTGTTTTTTTTTTTATTGCTTAGATGGATGGACGAGCTCACAGCCCACCTGATGCTAAGTGGTTACTGGAGCCCATAGACATCTACAAGTAAATGCGCTACCCACCTCGAGATATAAGTTCTAAGGTCTCAGTATAGTTACAACGGCTACCCCACCCTTCGAACCGAAACGCATTACTGCTTCACGGCGGAAATAGGCGGGGTGGTAGTACCTACGGACTCCCAAGAGATCCTACCATCAGTGATTACGCAAATTATAATTTTGCGGGTTTGATTTTTATTACACGATGTTATTCCTTCACCGTGGAAGTCAATCGTGAACATTTGTTGAGTACGTATTTCATTAGAACAAATTGGTACCCGCCTGCGGGATTCGAACACCGGTGCATCGCTTCATACGAATGCACCGGACGTCTTATCCTTTAGGCCAAGACGACTTCAGAATTGTGTGTTGGCAGTATTTATATCGCTCAATAATAAAATGGATGTTGGGCCCAATGACAAACATTGGCCGCTTACTTAATTCTATTGTTTCTTTCACTGTATAAAATGCTCATTAAGAGAAAAATAAATGCCTTTTCATTTATACTAAGCGTTCGTCGAGCCATTGTTTTAATAACAATTTATGTGAATCATTTCATTTATTTACGTTTTACGCTTTCATTCTCAAATATTTTTTTGTAGCTGGATTCATATTATATTGTTTTATTTATGATATTTTTATCGTTCCTTTGGTATGTATTGATGTTTTACTGTTTTCTAATTAACAAACAATTGAATATCTAAATCTGTATCTGTTAAAAGATAAACAGCGAAAATATATTTTTCTTTCTGCAGCCGTTGTTGGATCTGTTGAACCGTGAAATTTTGTTTTTAGTTTCGTTCTAAGTTTAAAGGTGCGTGTTTACGGCGCATAGACATTACCAACAGGTGGGCTGTGAGCTCGTCCACCCATCTAAGCAATAAAAGAAAAACTAACACTAAAAGCTCATGCAACCCGCTGTTTACTAGTATCTCTTTTCAAATTTTATTCAAGACATGTTATTGTGTACCTTTTATCTTGGGAAATGACATAGATAGATTCTAAAGTCCAATGGCTCATAGCAAACTGAAGCCTTGAATGTTATTGTTGATGAATGCAGTCACGGCTCTGGTATAGATAATATCTGGTTTAGTGGCGAGTTAAGGCAAATGTTATACAAAATACAGATAACAATGGGGTCCAAACGATTTGTCACTTTGGAATTAATAACAATCTGAAATAACTACGAAACCCTTCAAAGATCTGTTTCTTATCAGCCCTAGCTCAACTTCCAATGACCCAATTTGGATAATAAGTGTTCAACAACTTTGAAACCATCCTTACTCGCGTAGTTAAGGCGCGGTCTAATCGAGATTTGAAAAAAGTTTTGCACCGGCTCACGGGTATTACCATAAAGTCGAAAGTAGCAAATAATATTTGATGGTTTTCTGTTATGTTAGTGGCACTATTGAATTAGCATAGTCTGCAATAAAATCTTTAAATTCATTTGAAATTTTAAGGCTTAAAAAACTTTGAAATACTAGTTGAAAATTTAAGGTTTAATATCCGACGTTACAGTTTTAAATATTTAATTTATGTATGCATTTTTTTAATCAAGAACAGTTATTTTTTAATTCCCTTATAGGCAGACGCGCACAAGGCCCACTTGATGGTGAATGGTTACCGTTACTCATGCCATGCAATGCCAGGGGCAGCTAAACCACTACTTACCATTAAGTTCTCTCCACAAACCTCGACACTATTATGTTCTGTTCGGATCTTAAGATTTATCAATTTATTTTTTGCATACAATGATTTTTTGTGCAAGACATTTCGCCAAGTAATAAAATAATCAATTCCAATTAATCACTCATACTTATTGGAACATTGAAATATAAAAATAAACGTATTATGTATACTTTGTTTTTATAAATAACTAGCTGACCCGGCAAACATTGTTTTGCCATATATAAGATTTCTAGAGAATTTCTAGTGTAGAAAAAAAACCTAACTTATTGTAAGTGTGTAAGGATGTGGTAAATGAGTAAAAGAGGTATGTAGTGCTGTGAACGATGAGGGATGAATATATAATAAAAATAACAAAACCTCATTCAACCACATAATACCTCATTATAACAAAAAAAAAAGTCCAAATAAAAAAATATATGTTAGGGGTGGACAACCCTAATCACTTAGGGTTATAAAAAATAGATAGTAGCCGATTCTCAGGCTTACTGAATATGCATAAAAAATTTCATGAGAATCGGTCAAGCGGTTTCGGAGGAGTATGGGAACGAACATTGTGACACGAGAATTTTATATATTAGATGTTGAAATGTTGTTTTACTTTTTAACATTTCCAAGTAATGTATGGGAACGCGATGTTTTGATTAAATTAAATGTATCTTAAAAGGTTCCGGTTTTATCTCAGTATACATGATATGCTTGAAAAGATGATTAATATACGACCTTATGTCTTTCGTGGGTATATTTAAATTAGGGCATATTCGTAGAGATCGCTTAGCCTGTTATGAGCTCGTAGGGGAGGTCACACTATCACACACTTCTGCAGCGAAGCGGTCATGTGTTCCAGGTTCAAAGGCGGGAGAGCCTCTATATTTATAAGTTGAGGCTTCAACGTCATATCTGAAGGTGTGTGCGGGAATTCACTTTGTAAAGTCTATCAGAGAAGAGAGTTTATTCCCCGATTTAGCGAAAATAATTCGGAACTTTGGAATAATCTAGAGTAGCGAAGAAACGTTTTTAATATTTGTTTCGTATGCTTTTTCCAATTGTTTTCTTCGTTGCAAACTTTTTTCCCTACCGTATCATTTTTCCCTACCGGCTCAACCTGAGAGAATTTGCTAATACTAGCCATAGCAAGACCAGTGCTTCGCAGAATCTACCACCGGATCGGAATCGCGGCCCACTGAGAAGATCCGGCGAGAAACTCAGTGGGCTGTGTCTATGGGTTAGCTCGCTCAATTACGACGAAAAGTTTGACGAGTATACCATTGCAAGCGTACCCCAATTGATGCCATTTTAAAATCTATTTTCGCAGCGAAATAAAATATTCAGTTTGAAATATAGTTAAATAAAGAGCCTCTGGGTCTGCGGAGGGACTTCGGTTCCCTCTGTATTTTGTACCGCATGTTCCATGGGGAGTGCTCTGAGGAATTGTTCGAGATGATACCAACGTCTCGTTTTTACCATCGCACCGCCCGCCACCGGAGTAGAGTTCATCCATACTACCTGGAGCCACTGCGGTCATCCACAGTGCGTTTCCAGAGATCTTTTTNAAATAAAGAGCCTCTGGGTCTGCGGAGGGACTTCGGTTCCCTCTGTATTTTGTACCGCATGTTCCATGGGGAGTGCTCTGAGGAATTGTTCGAGATGATACCAACGTCTCGTTTTTACCATCGCACCGCCCGCCACCGGAGTAGAGTTCATCCATACTACCTGGAGCCACTGCGGTCATCCACAGTGCGTTTCCAGAGATCTTTTTTGTCACGTACCATCCGGCTATGGAATGAGCTCCCCTCCACGGTGTTTCCCGAGCGCTATGACATGTCCTTCTTCAAACGAGGCTTGTGGAGAGTATTAAGCGGTAGGCAGCGGCTTGGCTCTGCCTTTGGCATTGCTGAAGTCCATGGGCGACGGTAACCACTCACCATCAGGTGGGCCGTATGCTCGTCTGCCTAGAAAGGCAATAAAAAAAAAATAGCTTTGAATATCCAACAAGTGAAACAATGGAAAGTACTTCACATATTATATTATATATTATTCGTGATATTTGTAAGACAATATAATGCAACAAGATAAGTACTAATAATATTTCGAAACATTTAACCCGTCACTATAATCTAGATATAATTTTACAATTATAATAAATAGTACAATAATTATTGCTGTTATGAATTTTATTTATTACTAAATTTACGTTAAATTTAATAAATAAATTAAAAAAAAAAACATCCCTCAATCATATTTACAAATCGTAAATAGCTTAAATGAAATCAAAACAATTTATTGCAATTCAATATAACACAATGACGTCACAGTTCATTTATTTACACTTAATGATTCACGATACTTACTATCAACACTCAAAATTATTTATAATGAGAACACTTACATAAATCTAAATCTATCTACATAAATGCACATTTTAAAATTAAATCTTAAGGCCAAGCATGATCTTATGAACTTATATCAATAGGCGTGATTGTTTGTACTTGGTTGGAGTAGGGAACCTTTTCAAACAATACGGCGCAAGTAGAAGAAAATTTTGTCTATCGGGAAACATTGCCTAATACATTAATAAGGCTTTTTGATTATCCTTTTGTTTCGCTTCTGTATATAATTACACTTCAGTTGCAAAGAGCAGGACAACACGTATAGTGTATTGGAATATTTATTTGGAAATCTTTCAAATTTTTTTTTAATACTTAATGGAACATCGTCGTGGCCTTAAGGATAAAACAGCTGGATAAAATGTTCTCTTACTGAGTGACTATGCCAGTGTTCGAATCCCTCTGGCCGGTGGAATTTTTTCCAATTTATCACGCATTTAAAGCATGTTCACAAAATACTTTTATGGTTATCAAATTGCAAAAATTATGATAGGCGTCATAAGTATAATAGGGGATGAATATGACGAAAATATATCTTCATAATACTATTACGTTTTCTACTTCTGCTAAGGTATTTATATAAAACAAATTAATAACTCTGATCAATATGATGTATACATTGTTTGATATTATTTAATACAAATCATATTAAAGTACTACTGGCCTAAATGAATTGAATATCTAATCAAACATCTACAATAAACATTTATTCCCAACACTAACACGGAAATGTAAAATATCTGGATAAAATCTCACACAACAACATTTATTTACAAAAACAAAGGGATTATCACAATTTTTACATCGATACAAAAATCAAGAACGCACTCTAACAAACATTTTTACATTTTACGATTTAATTTACGTATTTCTTTTCCCCTTTTCATTGCGAATTAATATTAGATCTCAAATGTTAATTAATAAATAACGTTAAAACGGAAACCAACGTTATTTTAATATTTATTTACAACGTTAACGCTGCGATAGCGCGATCATCCGGCTAAAGCGCAGTTGGTTCTCGTTATAAAGTTTTTATAAATACGTTTTTTAATTTATAAAAAAAAAAACACACACTCACACAAAGCTTAATTAACTCGCTTAAAGATTAAATAGCTACTAGTTCCGTAAACTTTAGTATGTACAAGATCGTTGGACAGAGATTTGTTTAAACACATATTTAAGCAGATGCTTTTCTGTTGTATAATAGATGTAGTGAGAAATTATTTTTCTACAGGAAAACTCGGATCTTTATCGGAATACGATGACACCCGAACTGTCAATGAATGATCGTATTAAATGAATAACATTTTCATATCCATTAATATGAAACTTTATTATTTAGTGTCGTATATCAAAATGAATAATGTCATTGTATAATATAGAGATGTTTTATATATTTGTTGGAGTTAGGCGGTCAACTTTTATTTGTCATTCGGTGCAAGTAGAGTGTTTAAACGCCCACCTGTCCTGGTGAAACTGGAAAGGCCTCCGGGCCACCAGTAATCCTTCAGTCATAAAAAATAATAATAAAAAAAAAACATTAAAAACGACGACCCTTTTCTACAAATTATAATAATAATAATAATTTATTTATTAACCTTGAAACATTTACACATAACAGTTGGCTAAAAACTCTCACACTAGGCACTGCCTGTCTCGTGGAGAGTTTTTTTAATTTAATTATGCTTATTTATAATTAAATTATATGCTTACGTTAAGATTACTAAAGTGTAATTGCATGACATCACTAGTTAGTTGCCAAGATGTGAGTGAGCTGTGTTAATTTAAATAAAAAAAAATCGCCACAGAGGATGATGTTTGGGCACAAAATAAAAAACTATAATAATAATTTCTTGAGGTCTGGAATTTTATTTACCTCAAGGCTTCATTTGAGAAGTATTGCATTCTGGTGTTTTGTAAATAAAGGTCGCGATTTAACCAATTGTTTTTAACATCTTACATTTTATGATTGGAATTAAAAGTTGGGTATGTTTGTTGATGGGAGTGTGATATGGGGATTTTAGTGTCGAAACAATGTCTAAGTCTGTCGTAAATCTATAGTCCATGTCTCTGAACTTGGTAATATTTGCCTCTAAATTATCACCACCCACCAGTGGTTACATTGTTACTGGAGTTCAAAGAGATCACAACGTAATGACTCCTTAGATACGAGAAGGAAGTCTCAATTGTACCGAAGCCATCCTATCCATCAAAATGGAACCCATGACTTTTTGTGGAAAAAATTGACAGGGTTTTGTACCTACTAGTGCGGGTTCATAAAACACTTAACCAGTGTCTTCAAACTGAGTCCACCCAATGCTGAATTTTTTTTTTTTTTTTTTGCTTAGATGAGTGGACGAACTCACAGCCCACCTGGTGTTAAGTGGTTATTGGAGCCCATAGACATTCACAACGTAAATGCGTCACCCACCTAGGCCTCTTTATATGCTAGGTCTTTATATGTCTAGGTCTCTTCATATGCACTCTAATCTTTTCGCTCTTTCGTCTTTCACATCCAATCCTCATCAGCTATTTTGACCAGTTCATCGGTCCACTTTATTGGCTGTCTGCCGTCTTAAGACGACATTGTTTGTATTAAGCGTGTTGAATGACAAAATGTTAAACTTCATAACTGAATTTCAAAGTGAGCATTTTTTTTTGTGCGTTCTTAGAATTTCATTTGCTTGCACTTTTCTAAGCGAAGCCGTTTTATACTGGCAAGCTCTGCAGCAAATTACGTCAACTGTGCTTTAAAATGTCCAATGCACTTTCCACGTAGGATTTACGAGAGGTGCGCAAGTGGAAAGCATTTCTGTGTTTCAAAAGCTACGTTTCCCTCCGGGGAAATGTTTCGAGCGAGTCAGTTAATCTTGTTCATTATAGCAACAGGGGCTTTTCGTTTGTCGTCACACTTTTAAGAATTGTTTTCGCGTCTTGAATTAGATTACGTAAATTGCGGGGACCTGAAGAGTTCTGTGCTTAACTAGTCATTCAGTGAACAGTTTTGCTGTGGCTACACAAGTAAGCATTACGTAATACGCTTTTTTGATCATTGTTTGTTCGATAGCGTAATGAGGTTAAGCCAGAAACATTTTCTCTGGGGTCCTAATGGCAACTCGAAAAGTTTTCAACTCAATGAGATAGATGGCGAATGTGAGTGCAAAAAGAGCGAATTTTTTTATGAGTATTGCAAATTTTGTAATGAGTAATAAGATACAGAGAAGAAGAGAGAGAGGTAGAGAACGAAACACAGAATAAGAGAGACAAAGAAGAGCAAGAGAGAGAGAGAGGATTTTTAGATTTTTGAAATCGGCTAATAGAAGTTCTTTAGAAAGCCACTATTCGAGCCACTTTTTAAAAACAGCCCTCATTGGGAGGAGTAACTTACTAGCATTCGTAGTTTGTACGTGAGATATTGAATTCACCACTAAGCCATTGTTGTTTTCTTCAATATGTGAAACTGATGGAGCATGATTTAGGACCGTTTGATTGTATGTTTCTCAAACAGTCTTAGGTTTCTATATAAATGGAACTACACTGGTGAGGTGATCTGGTGGCTGAGAACAATTGATCTGACTACTACACAAGATAAGTGGCAAAGATAAATGGTCAAAATCAATAATGAATTGGTTCACAAGTCATATTAAGAGGAAAAAAGGTAGACCATTCAGAAGATGGGTGGATTATATTAAAGCCGTAGCAGGAGGTTTATGGACAAGAATTGCCAAAGACAGAGAGGAATGGAAAAGGTTGGAGGAGGCCTTTGTCAATAAATGACATAACTATTTAGCATTATCAATGCTAAATAGTTAAGGATAGAGTTAAGACTTTAATGTATAAAGTATATAAAATAAAATTGTTAACAAAAAGAAAATTATGATATGTAAATGAAATACTGTCTGAATAAAGGCTATTATTATTATTATTACTACACAAGACTTTCGTGATTTTAATAAATTTTATTCTTGATTCAACAAGCACGAAATCGTTTCAAAATATCGGGGAAAATGCTTACGTAACGCAATAACTATCCAGATTTAATATCCGAGATCGGAAACTCATTTCCTAGAGTTCGTCAAACAAAATACATTACGATTAGGAGTTCGAATTTCACATCACCAATTCTATGGTAGAGTTTAAGTCAGAACGTGCTTAAGTTTTAGTTTGAATGGTAATATTTGATGTCTAATCAAATTTTAAGGACGTCGTGTTTGAACAAAAAAAAACATAGATTCTCAATTCTGGTTGTGTAAATTTCTTCCAAATCACTGTCTCTGATTCAAAATTTAATTAGATGTTTAATTTACAGCCATTTTTCTATTGTACACATTCCAATTTTAAATTTAAAAACTCATAGTTCGTTTTGACTTTCCAAAACGAACTATAAGCGAAACGAACGAGCCCATAAGTCACTAGGCAACTTAGATGGGGTCTGCATCAAAATCCCAAAAGAATAAAAATCGTTTTGGACAGTTAAAAAAACCAAGGTAAAATGATTTGGACTTTAATCGGAGAAAAAGTTTCTAGAAGCATTTCGATTTACATAATATCTGTATATATTACATTTACGACTAATATGAGCAATCCGAAATTCGTAACAAAATTATTGGTAACTAGCTGAACCGACAGACTTCGTACTGCCTCAATCAATAAATAAAAGACCTAAACTTTTGTATAAAATAAACTTAAAAAAAAACAAAAGGAAAAGGAAGGACAGGGGACAAAGGAAAAACTTTATATAATTCCGAGCATTTTCATATTTATTCTTTATCCTGTATTTTATCCTTTTTAACCTTCTCTGGACTTTTAGCCGAATCGGTCCCGCCGTTCTCGAGTTTTAGCGAGACTAACGAACAGCAATCCATTTTTATATATGTATAGAGATGTTTGAACACAGGATAGGTACAAAAGTCCATTAGTCCTCGACACAGCGTTCCGTTTTATTCGATAATTCGAAGCAATAGCGCGTTCAATACCCTCCCAGTTCGGAACGTAGCGTAGAATGGAACTGCGAGATTGATTTATGAATCCCATCTAACCGATCCATTTTATTGGGGGCGGATATTTGAAAGGGTGCAAGGATATGAAAAATTGTGTTTCGTGGTATCTGCTTTTATTAAATTGGCTTATTTATTTATGAGAAAAAGATATCAAATAAAAATTATAATAAATTATAAGTTTAATAACTGGGAAGAAATTACGCACGGTCTAACAGTTCTAAGGTCTCAATATAGTTACAACGTCTTGTAAGAGAGTCCATGCACCCTGCCCATTTCTGCCGTGATGCAGTAATGCGTTTCGGTTTGAAGGGCGATGCAGCCGTTTTAACTATTCTGGAGATCTAAGAACTTATATCTCAAGGTGGGTGGCGCATTTACGTTGTAGATGTCTATGGACTCCGGTAGCCACTTAACATCAGGTGGGCCATGAGATCGTCCACTCAATTAAGCAATATTTTTTTTTTGATAATAAGCACCCAGTCAAATAGCAAAGAAACCTGTTTATCAAAAGAATGTTTGCTTGATGTCGGGATCGAACCTACGACCCTCGACGCGACAGTTAAGGGCGTTAGCTACTGTACCACCATCAGTCAGTTAAGATTTAAGCTTATTTATTATTTATTATAAGCTGAATAAGCTTATGGCTCACATCATTGTCTGTTTATCGACACCCCTAAATGCCGCGCATGCCACCATCTATCTTGAGACTCCTGTCTCAAGACCTCATGTCGAAGTCCTGATTAAATTGAATAACGATAGCTTCACCCATCAAAACGGAGTCCGCGATTGCGAAATTAGTAGAAATATGTAGATTGGTGGCTATCGTTTTGTTACGAATTCTGCTCTAATATCAGTCAATGAATCTACGTGTCTAATTGGAAGGTTCTGGTTTTAATTAAGGGCTAACTGGATCATAGCTTAGGCAGTTGATACTTTAGAGAGAGGATTGATGTTCGGTAATAAATAAAGGTCGGATTAAATTGACCTCAAAGTTTGAGTAATAATTTATAGTTGTAGTTATTTAATATTTTTAATGATTACTGACCCCGCTTGTACCAGTGAACGGTTATATAGAAATTGATGTTTATCTACTCCAGTAACCGCTGAACCCAAATTCAGTCCAAGAAAAACCGTCAAATCGTCCCTAATAACCATCTTTCAGAGAAGAAAAATAATAATTTTTAAATCCCAAAAAAACGTGTATCACTTTCGCACGCGCCATTACCTTTGGCGTGCTGTGATGCGTGTAACGGATTTTTTATGCGCAGAAAAGCGTTAAGCTGTAACAGAACGTACTTAACGACCGGGCTTATTGCTTAGCGATTCGTGTGTTTTTCGGAGCTTTTCAAAATTATCTTAAAATTATTAACTGACCAAATTTTATGGGTGGAATGGCTGGAAACGAGAGTTTAATCTGACAATTCTATGATCGGGTCAAGGCGGAAGCTGTTATATTACATTCAAAAAATGATACAATGACCACAGTATGGAAAATGACGTGTTTTAAGACTCATGATGTGTAACGTATACGCGGCTTTAAGGCAGAGTAACAATAAAAAAAAATACATTCTCAGCGATTGTTAAGCTGCTCTTGTGACACTCAGGACCTCTAGAAATAGACTCTACACTGATGCTGAAGTATATGTGGACCTTAAAATGGTTGGATCGATACAGCAGTGTCGAACAAGTCTGGTTATATGGACGTATTTGTGTCGTAAGAAATGACTGTTGAGATGATGTGGAAACGACTGATGGTCTAGACGTATCGGCTATGACAAAGTAACGATAGCCATATCGAGAAATTCCAATTGCGATGGGCAATAAGCACTGAGGACCCTTCCTCCGGAACCTGCACAGGATATTTCGGCTCTGGGCAGCTGCCGATGAACCTGGCTGACGACGCAACCTGCCATTTCAGCATTTTGAAGGTGGAAGTGTACCACATACTCGGCTGTTATATTTGCCTACTAAAGATAAAAATTAAAATCTTGGGCAACATGGAAGGAGAAAACATGTTGCGCCGACCCCAGGTGACTGGGAGAAGGGCAGGAGAAAGATGATGATGATGATGAGGTGCCAGTACAGGAGAAAGACATAAAATTTCTCAAGGACAATTGCTTGCCTAGCCTTCCGTGCGTGGCTTCGTCCGCTTAGACTACTCTTCGAATGGTGTGGGCGGAAATCGTGATCAGTAGGATAAAAGGTATACTGTATTAATACTCCCAAGATTTGAACTGTTTCCATAGCGAATTTCGTTACAATTACTTCAGTGGCTTGAGCGTGGAAAAGTTACAGAGACTTTTCATTTCAACATTATTATATTCTTATTTAAAGTATTAATTTAATATGGTTTATCAAAACGCACAGAATTTTAAGGAAATAAGGTGATATGAATTTACAGCTACTCACGAATTGGCAGGAATCTCTGGCATTCTCAAAACTAAGCATTTGTTTGACTGTGTGCCACCACGAGCTCAAGAAAATTAATGATGACTTCATTTAACCGAACCTCTTTTATGTTTTGCAAAAATGTCTCTTATACGGCAGAGGGTAGCGTACATTTTACATTATAGCTTATTACCGAATAACAACCGCCATTAAATGATCGTGTCATTCTTGAGCAACTACTTAATATATACACTTCTCTTCCTTAACAATTAACAAAAGCGTACTTATTCTATGAACATAAGAGTTATTGCTATGTGTTCGCTATCACAATTAAATCTATACACTAACGCTTAATGTTTTTTCTTTATTTGTTTTGTATTTAATTGCGACTTGCGACCAAAAATTGATTCGTAAGAATTATCGTCAAAAACTTTGTTCGGGAAGTTAAAATATAAGTCCTCAATTCCTTTGTGATTTCGTCTCGTATTTGTTCAGAGCACTTGCGTACCCTTCTATCTACTCGTGTGATACTATTTCAGAAAGATTCCCTCGAGGGCTTCCGATATTTGTACTAAGTCTCAATTCAATCAGACAAACAATCCACAGGTGCATTTAATATCAACGCACAGACTATCAAAGCCATACAATGTTTAAAGATGACAACAAATTATTTATTAAATTTTATTGATCATTTTAAATTATGACAATCGATATATGTTTGCTGTGTTAAACAACGTTTTAATAAGAACGTTAATGTTTTTTGGAACGAAGTTCCTTATGAGGCGATGCGGAGGGGTACCCTAACCGGGAAAAAACGTCCGTAACGTAAGATTTTTATTAATAATGCACGCACTGTACGACTTAACTTTGTAATAACGTACAAAAAATTACATATTATTATTATATATTATTTTATAAATCATTGTGAATAAAATAAAGTTGATAACTTTGTAAAGTAGTTTTTTTTATATTTTTATCAATAAAAACCGAATAATTATTTTCTTTATACCTCGAATAGAACTTAAAATTAATATTTTTTATAATAAGGAGCTTCGTTCCTATCCGGTGCTCCACGACACCACACGTCTTTTTTTTTTTTTTATACTACCAAAAAGCAATCAATTGTTTAGTCGCACGTCAGCTAATTACTACACAAACTGAGCCGTACCCGTGTCCTTCCAACAACCGAACAAACAGGGCAGGGCGCACATCAGCGTGTTCTTAAACGCGTCCCGGAAATCTCGATTGAAATACGCGTAAATCAGTGGATTCAAGGCCGAATTGAAATAGCCGATCCAGAAAAGCACACCGACCACAACAGAAGGCGTCTCGCAAGGCTCCCCGCACACGTTCGTCGTAACGTACCTGAGAAAATTGAATATTAATACATTTAGTTGTCACTAATTGCCGACTAATGGGGTGCCAAAGTGATTTAACATGTCTCAGTGCCTCATGTACGGGTATATCGGAGTTTGATTAATGGATTCTCAAATGTAATTATTTCGAATATTTTCCGTATAAAATTAAAGAACAAAGTGATAATTAAGGTAACATTTAATTAGCGTAATTAACGTCACACGGGTTGGCTGTTGGTACCTTGTATATTCATGATACTGAAGCCAAAGAACCATGCGTTACTGTTCAAAGAATCGGTGAGTCATCATAGGCTATAATTGGGATTTCGATCTAATATCACAAGGATTTATTAACGTCTATCACACCCGGTAATCACTTAACATCGAGCGGGTCGTATGATCGTTAATCTGTCGAAGCAAAAATGAAGGCAGGTCCCAAACCTCCATCTAATGCAAAAATAAAAAAAGTGTGTGTGTCCGCTCCGACGCACGACTGGAGTTTACTGGATATAAAAAATTAAACGAAACAATACGAGAAATAGTTCTATATTACGACAACACGATACACTACAGATTATTAACAAATTAACGAGACACAAAACAAACGACTAACAAATATATGAAAATACAATAATGAGAGAAACGCGCGATCAGTACGAGGCTTTGTGGCGGACTGCCGGCGCAGCAGCCCGGCGCGCATTTCGTGTGACATGCGCAATCAGGCGCATAACGCATTTCGTGTGACATGCTAGTACGATTTTGGTCCCCATAATTTTCATACCCCGGGCCTATATATGTAAATCGATTCTAAAGGAGTAAACTCCAATTAAAAGCCTCTAAATACAAAGTCGAGCTATCTTACAAGGTTAAGCAAGCTAGTTGATAAATGTGTGACATATTAGAAAATTTTATTATCATCATAATCAGCCCACAGACATCCACTGCAATAGGCCATCGCCAAGGTTTGCCACGACACGGGCTTTACGCAACCTACATCCAGCAGATTCCCGTGGTCTTTCAGGAAAAGAACAATACCTCCCCATCACGTCCAGTGGGTGTCGTAAAAGGCGATTGATGGTCCAGAGGAGAGGCAGCAGCGTTCTCCGACCACTACGATCCGCTAATTCGCACAACAAGCTTGATGATTATTCTTTTTTTTATTGCCCTTGTAGGCAGATACGTCCCACGTGATGGTGAGTGGTTACCGTCGCCCATAGACTTCAGCAATGCATAGCCAAGCCGCCGCCTACCGTAAAATTCCGATTCCTTTGTAAATTCTTGAACTTACCAAAGAAAAAATGGTAGCCAGCACAGCAGGAATGCTCCTACAATGATGCCAAGTGTACGCGCTGCTTTGTGCTCAGCACGCCACGACTTCCCGGCGGCACGAAGCGTTGCCCCTTTAGAAGAGAAGACAAAACACAAACAATTTTTATTAGAGAGTAAGTCTCAGGGTTCGTTTATTTAAAAAATGACCGTAATCGTTAATGATTTTAAGAGTTTGTTTTGATTGTCATTTGAACAATGAGATATTGTTTAGTCTAGAATCAAAAAAATACGGGTCAAGCGCTGTGACGCCAGTGTACAAGAACGGCACGTGGATAGAAAAGGATATCAATCAAGTTTTTTATTTATTTATTGCTTAGATGATTGGACGAGCTCACAGCCCACCTGGTGTTAAGTGGTTACTGGAGCCCATATACATCTATAATGTAAATGCGACACTCACCTTGAGATATAAGTTCTAAGGTGTTAGTATAGTTACCACGGCTGCCCTACTCTTCAAACCGAAACGCATTACTGCTTCATGGTAGAAATAGGCAGGGTGGTGATACCTACCCGTGCGGACTCACAAGAGGTCCAACCACCATTAATTACGCAAACTATATTTTTACGGGTTTGATTTTTATTACACGATGTTATTCCTTCACCGTGGAAGTAAATCGTGAACATTTGTCAAGTACCTATTTCATTAGAAAAATTGGTACCCGCCTGCAGGATTCGAAAACAGGTGCATCGCTAGATACGAATGTAACGGACTTCATATCCTTTAGGCCACGACGACTTCGAAACTATATAGACAATTTACTATACTCGGAGTCTATGTGGACAGTATGGGGAAAGCTTTGTTCAATAAATCGATAATGCAAGGTGACTCAAGCTTATTGAATCAAAGGCTTTTGCTTGCATAATCCGAGTCGACAAATTCAGGGCCATATTAAGTGGACAACGGAGTACTTAGGAACCATCACGTGCATGCCTTCGTCGAGACACGGTCCTTGACCTCAGGGTCGATTTCGCGATTGTATCGTAGAACAGCGACCCCGTCATTCAATTTAAACACACGAAAGTTTCGCGGCAGAATAGCTGTAATAATCAGGTAGAGACGCTGCGAATTCTCCTGTGATACACTTAATACCATAGAGAAATACGGTGGTGCTATTCTAAGCTGAATTTATATAGCCGGAAACATACTTTATCCTGATGAAAGGAAAAAGAAAATAAAAAAAAGATGTGTGGTGTCGTGGGACACCGGATAGGAACGAAGTTCTTTATTATAAAAATATTAATTTGAAGTTCTATTCGAGGTATAAAGAAAATTATTATTCGGGTATACATTTTTTAAATGTTTTTTTTATTGATAAAAATATATAAAAAACAACTTTACAAAGTTATCAAGTTTATTTATTCACAATGATTAAAATATATAATAATAATATACAAAGAATCAGCTATTTATATGAATAATAATAATAACCGTCATCACGTAGACTATACATTAGACACTGTATAGCCATCATACTCAGACTTATACATAAATAATAAAAATCTTACGGACGTTTTTTCCCGGTTAGAGTACCCCTCCGCATCGTCCCATAAGGAACTTCGTTCTAAAAAATATTGAAGCCCTATTTAAGATATTGTTCACCGTTTATTAGGTCTATTTAGTACTGAACTATCTTATACATTTAAACGAGCAATTCTTGTATATATATAATCGGAATCTCGGAAACGGCTCCAACGATTTTCATAAAATTTAGTATACAGGGGATTTCGGAGGCGATAAATCGATCTAGCTATGATTTATTTTCAGAAAATGTTGTTGTTTTCGTGTTTTCAATAATCAACTTTATCGATAATTCCCGACATCTATTCGCGAATAATAATACTATTTTTCATAATTGTTTTAAAGACACAATAACACTAAAGCTATTTCAGCAGATGGCGTTGTTAAGCCACCCGAAGCCACTAAAAATGCCTAAACGATCTTAGAATATTTCATCATTTTATCAATACTAGAGGTCCCGCAGTAGTCGAAATTCGACTATAATTAATTGGAATTGTAAGTTTGTACACTATTATGATTGTATTTTATACTTTTATAATCACAAATTTTGCCAAGACTACACTATAAAAAATATTAACAAAGACTAACAATATTTAATCTATTCTCAATTTGACAACAGACGCCAAGAACAAAAGTTTGACAATAAATAGTATGCATGCGTGTGTGCGTCAAATACATGGTATGTAGTGTGTGTAATGTTTTCTTTATTGATTTAATGTACCTTTTACGCATTATTTAAAAAAAATATTATCATTGTGCACTTCTTCTCTATATTCTGTATAAGTGTGGAAAATTTCATACTCCTCCGTCCGCGTAATTTTCGTAAAAAGGGATACAAAGTTTTTGCTTCACGTATTAATATATAGATAGGAGTACATCACGCGATTATAAGACGGGAACTTTTCATCGCAGGACTGACAACAGACATTTTGTTGTTCGTAATACGTAAGAAAATTGGATGTTCTACTGTTTTTTTGCGAGTCACATTACGTAATCAAAACTAATTTTTTGATTTAATCTCACTTTTAATAATTTCACTGTACTGTTTCGAACGTTGAAAATTCTTTAGTTTTTCTGGTCATCGATGACGAATAAGGAATTATGGATTGACATTTGAATATTGTGGTAACGACCTTTTTAACCGGCTTCAAAAAGGTTGTCAATTCGACTGTATGTTTTTTTTTATGTTGTTACCTCATGTCATTTGACTGGGATTTTGATGATTTATTTATTTATTAGAAAGATGACGCTTCCCGTGTGGTCCCATTTCAATTTCGTCCAGTTCTGATAATGGTATCCATGAGAAAACCATATAAGTCTTAAATTTGCATTAAGTACGTGCGCGACAAATAGATGAATAACTCAATAACTCAATATCACGCCAACCGATTTCGATGATTATTGTTTTTAGTGTATATCAATTGGTTTTGGAATATTTTTTTTTCTTTTTTAAATCGGTTTTTGTTAAAGCATGTCTATTTACAATTATTATTTAATTAAATATTTATTGACATTTACGTTTCTTTTCTGTGTGAAAAGTAAAATTAAACTATACATGAAAGATTGAACAATAGAAGCAGTTTCAATTATATTTACGATTGATGAAAATTCAAGAAAATACTAAAAGATAAATTTTCAAATTAAATACGAAATAATAAAACAATGAATATAATTTCTTGCGAACAGTATACATCAAGAATGCTTAGAATATAGTTTTGTTGAAATCCAAACCTTTTGATTGCCCAGGCTGTAGAGAAATAAAGTTATAATTTATTTTGTTTTAAATTGTAATAATTTACCGAGGCCTCGATTATGAGTCATTGACCTTGATTTATAGTAATAATCTGCTCCGCTTTTAATATAGATAAGTTTTGAGTGCTATAAATATACAAACGAGGTCGTGTACCCGTGTATATAATGTTAAGTGGCTACCGAAGTCCACGCCACAAACCTATTATCAACTATAGATATGTATATTAGGCGGAGCTCTCGTGGTATTAGAATCTTGTCAGTTGATTTTTATCCTCATCCGCCCATCTAAGCAATAAAAAAAATTATGCCGCCTGCCCACCTGGTTGTTAAGTAGTTACTGGAGCCCATAGACATCTTTTTTTTTTATTTTTTTTTTATTGCCTTTGTAGGCAGACGAGCACACGGCCCACCTGATGGTAAGTGGTCACCGTCGCTCATGGACGTCAGCAATGCCAGGGGCAGAGCCAAGCCGCTGCCTACCATTGGCGTACATCTACAACGTAAATGCGCCACCCACCTTGAGATATAAGTTCTAAGGTCCCAATATAGTTACAACGACTACCCCACCCTTCAAGCCGAAACGCATTACTGCTTCACGGCAAAAATGGGCAGGATGGTGGTACCTATCCGCGCGGACTCACAAGAGGTCCTACCACCAGTAATTACGCAAATTTGCGGGTTTGATTTTTATTACACGATGTTATTCCTTCACCGTGGATAAATATTATTAATTAATTATCCTTAGAAATCTTTTGTTTTTGTTTTTCGATGGAAATATAGGTCCTTTTTTTCGCACCTAATCGTTGGTAGCCTAAGGGGCTATTCCAAGTTCGCGCGGACTGGTAGGTAAGCTCACGGGCTCAACCTGAGAGAATTGCTAACACTAGCTCTAGCAAGAGCAGTGCTTCGCTGAATCTACTACCAGATCGGAACTCTTCGTCAGAGTTGAAGAGTTCGACGAGGAATTATAGGTCCCTTGCCAGCTTCGCAAGGATGGATGGGTGAGCTCCGCATCAGCTAAGAGGGGGGCAGTTGCGAATGTGGCAGATAACGTCTTTGAAGTAGCACCTTTTTACTAGTGGTAGGACCTCTTGTGAATCCGCCCGGGTAGGTACCACCACCCCGCCTATTTCTGCCGTGAAGCAGTAATGCGTTTCGGTTTGAAGGGAAGGGCAGCCGTTGTAACTATACTTGAGATCTTAGAACTTATATCTCAAGGTGGGTGGCGCATTTACGTTGTAGATGTCTATGGGCACCAGTAACCAATTAGCACCAGGTGGGCTGTGAGCTCGTCCACCCATCAAAGCAATAAAAAAAACCTGCCTTTCTTGCAACACGGCAGTTGCTTCTCTACAACCAGGTTAGAATGGCGACCCGTAAGAAGTAGAAGAAATTAGTACCCACATCAGAAGTTGGATACCATTATAACCGAAACGTAAACATGCTATATACACCATAGAGACCCCAAGGCTGGTAGTGGATTTAACAGTAAGCCGTTACGTACTAAATCTTCCATATCTATACTTAATATTATAAAGCTGAAGAGTTTGTTTGTTTGAACGCGCTAATCTCAGGAACTACTGGTCCGATTTGAAAAATTCAGTATTAGATAGCCCATTTATATGAGGAAGGCTTTTTCGGTAGGCAGCGGCTTGGCTCTGCCCCTGGCATTGCTGAAGTCCATGGGCGACGGTAACCACTCACCATCAGGTGGGCCGTATGCCCGTCTGCCTACAAAGGCAATAAAAAAAAAAAAAAAAAAAAAACATCACGCTAAGACCAATACAAGTCGAGCACCAATTAAGAATATTTCAAAATGGGGTTTTTTCCTTTTGAAAGCTTCCGCTGCGTGCGCTGCTGCAGAAACGGTTAAAGTTCGGAAGTCGTCGTGGCCTAACGGATAAGACGTCCGATGCATTCGTGTTGAAGCGATGCACCGGTGTTCGAATCCCGCAGGCGGGTACCAATTTTTCTAATGAAATACGTATTCAACAAATGTTCACGATTGACTTCCACGGTGAAGGAATAACATCGTGTAATAAAAATGAAACCCGCAAAATTATAATTTGCGTAATTACTGGTGGTAGGACCTCTTATGAGTCCGCACGGGTAGGTACCACCGCCCCGCCTATTTCTGCCGTGAAGCAGTAATGCGTTTCGGTTTGAAGGGTGGGGCAGCCGTTGTGACTGTACTGAGACCTTAGAACTATATCTCAAGGTGTGTGGCGCATTTACGTTGTAGATGTCTATGGGCTCCAGTAACCACTTAACATCAGGTGGGCTGTGAGCTCGTCCACATAACTAAGCAATAAAAAAAAAAAAAAAAAAGTTTCGCTAAAATAATGTATGACAGAATTGGTCCCCATTAAAAGATCTAAAAAAAAATCCGCGACAGCATATGTCTATATGTTAAGGTTGGCTCACTATATTTTTTTTTATGCTAACCAAATTCGTTCTAAAATAAAGCATTGCTTGTGAACTATTCCACCCGGACGAAGTCGCGGACAAAAGCTAGTCTATATCTATCTATACTAATATTATAAAGAGGAAAGATTTGTTTGTTTGTTTGTATTGAATAGGCTCCGAAACTACAGAACCGATTTGAAAAATTCTTTCACTGTTTGGAAGCTACACTATTCCCGAGTGACATAGGCTATAATTTTTTTTGAAATAAATTTGGGATCCTTACTAAAACTCCAATAATATAACCCAAGGTGTAAAAAAAATACCTAAAATATTCTTTATATCGCGTGCCCTGCGAAAACTATTGATGATAGAATAAAATAATGTACTACGACTTTGTAGAACATATTATTATTTACAAAAAGTGTCGCGACAGCATATGTCTAACTATTATAGTTAAGCCGCAATCAGTGTTTCTTTATTTAAAAAAAAAAACAACGTCAAATATCGTTGAAATTTTTGTTAAAGACCCGAGCGGTGCCGGAGCGGGCCGCTAGTCTTTAATATTTTGCTACAAAAAAATATTAATAAGACGCGAAGCATCGACCCATACACTGAACTCGAAGCGCTCCCTGTTTTCTCTTCGCATAAAAATTTAATAAAGTTCTAAATTTCGTAAAGAAACTTCCGACGAAGGACCGGTGCTCTTATACATTACCCGAACCGCGAAAAAATATGACAAACGATCGAAATTTTCATAAGTTACGAGCCGCGACTTAGAATTAATGCGAAATACTTTATTTTTCGACGGCTACAGAATTCAAACTCGCGTTTAGCGGCACAAGTTTTCACGGAGAACGAATGTGAATTTCAAATTATCGGGAAAACAACCATACGAAAAAAAAAACACCTAAATTTATCGATAATCGATCAAATTCAAAACCTTTTTTAGTTGTATAAATTTATTGAACGCTCTAAAAGAGTGCTTCTACCATCAATTCGGTAAAAAATGTTAGTAATTACTGACTAAGGATCAGACTTGTTTCTTCTCTAATTACAATCATGCTAAATACTTGACTACTTAAAAGCCTTTCTTCTTCTTTTTCTCTACCTTATCCCACTAGGTGGGGTCGGTACAGCGAATTTTTCTGTTCCATTCTCTTCTACCAGCCGTCATCTCAACACTCACTCCTCATATCGTCATTCACACACTCCATCCATGTCTTTTTCTTAAAATGCTTTATAGCTTAGTAATTATTAATAAATTTAGGTCTTTTTTGAACAGTTCTTTCCCCAATAGTTTAAATTCACTGAATTCACTGAAATCTTTGCTACATCTATTCAGTAATGTCACTATTTTGGAGCACAATTTCAGTATTTATAAATAGCTTCAATAGCTATTTTGACTTTCTTCGATCATTTTAAACCGATTTGTCTTTACCATGGAGTATTCGTAGCGTTGACATGATGCCCCGATACACTGGCAGGTAGCGATTCAATCATGCCCGGGTTCCAATCCCCAGGGGGCCAATTTGTGAAACGAAATATATTCTCAAAACATGGTCCCGAATGACTTCCACGATGATTGAAAAGTTCTGGTTGAAAAGCCGCTTTTCCGTCGTGATTACATTTAATACCAATCAACATTTTAATGTTGCCATATTATTTTAAAGTTTGCCTAGAACAACCTTCGTTATGATTAGCATCGGTACTTTTGAAGCAAAGGGACATTGGTCCGTTCCGGGAAAATCCTTGAGCAATTAAGATATTATAATCGAATCGTTTTAAGTGAATTATCCTGAATTAACTCCAAACTACGTAGCTTTTGTAAACATTCGTTAGCGGACTCGATTCTTGGAGATCGTCGAATAAAATTTTCTAGCGAGACTGAACAGTTTTTCATTTCGTGATTCAATTTTCTTTCGTTTCGGTTGATTGAATTAACTTTAAACTATTCCTATTCTGCATTACTATTTTTGGTATTCAAATATAAATCTTATATAGTTTAATATAGCTATTAAAATCTTTAAGCGCTTAGGCATTGCTTTAGATCTTCATCTCCTAATTGTCATCGCACCTCTCGCCTCCGGATCATCCACAATGCGTTTATCGACAGATCTTTTTGCTACGTACCATCTTCCCGAATGAACAATGAGCTGCCTTCTACGGCATTTCCGAGATCGCTATGACATATCTTTATTGAAATGAGATTTGTGGAGAAAACTGGGCGGTAAGTCGCAACTTGGATGTGCCCTTGATCTTACTGATGTCCATGAGCGACGGTAACCACTCACCATCACACTGACCATGCTCTTCTGCCTAAAAAAGTAATAGATAAGACATTACTGCTTCACGCCAGAAATATGCAGGGTGGTGGCACCTATCCTTGTTTGCCGACTAGACCTACCTACCACCGATAATTACGTAAATTATAAATTTTACGGGTTTGATTTGTGTTACGTGATTTTGCTCCGTCGTGGTGGACATCATTCGTGAACATCTCGTCAAGTAAGTATTTCATCAGAAAAATTGGTACCTGCCTGCGGGATTCGAATTCGGCACATGCGATACGATGCGCTAGATATAAGTGCACTGGAAATCTTATCTCGCAGTCTACGACGATATCAAATTGAAGTCATCGGATAATTAAGTTAAAGTGTGACCATTTAAAGAACTAAACTCTATTGCAACAAGAATTAACAAAACTCATTTTAGCAGTGCTAAAACAAAATTATATTGCTAGTCAACAAAGACGCGGTCCTATGTAAATTATCTTAGAATCTCGGTCCCGGTATTCGCCCTTGGTCCGTACTTAGTCCGATTGCCTTAATCCTACAAACCTGACAACAACAATACCATTATCGGAACAATTACGTCCGGAACCGAACCGCTTTGCGTGACATCGTCCACTTAGCCATACATTTATCCATACGTTTTACTTTGATTGGACCCGACGTTTTCCGGCACCCTTTTAATTCGGTTCGCTTCCATACTCCATCAAGCTATACTCACTTTATTGCGGTTGTTGAAAACAATGTGAATAATTTATCAGAAACACATTGGCTTGGAGTTAATAACGAGATAATATTAGAGGTCGCAGTAAGTTGGGATATGGCTTTGGGTGGAGGACGACACTGAGACTATTTAATTACCTTTTTATTCAAATTCATTCTCTATACTATAAGAGTCACACAAAATCTTGAAATTCTATAAACCTGTATATCATTTTTCGAAATACTAAGTTTTTTTTTAAAATTCTACTCCTTTTCGTCCAATGATCTTAATACATACGTACGTCCGTTGGATTGTCTCAAGATCTCCATTCTAGGCAAGATAAGAACAGTATGAAAATCCTCAGAAAAACTGACCTTAGAAGACAACGCGAAGAAATCCCGTTTGCTTTTTTTTATTTATTGCTTAGATGGGTACACGAGCTCACAGCCCACCTGATGTTAAGTGGTTACTGGAGCCCATAGACATGTACAACGTTAATACGCCATCCACCTTGAGATATAAGTTCTAAGGTCTCAGTATAGTTACAACGGCTGCACCGCCCTTCAAACCGAAACGCATTTACTGCTTCACGGAAGAAATAGACAGGATGGTGGTACCTAGCCGTGTGGACTCACAAGAGGTCCTACCACCAGTAATAAGTTGCTGGTTTGATAGTTGATAGGTACAGCGTGATTCAATTGAGTCTACGTCTATATGTCGATAACCATTAATTTATCTTCAAATGAGTCGTGAGCTTGTTCATTGATTTAAGCAGAAACATCATAGACTTAAATAGGTTCACGAACTTTGATTTCATGGTCCGTATTATCGGCGGACGTTACCATTGTAGATATAAAAGTCAATTGCCTTAGTCCCGACGCCATAACATTGAACGTGTCAATTTAGTACTGACTTAGTAAGCATTGCTTTTTATTGTCATGTGTTCGAGCGCTAACACTCATAAACCCAAGACAAATAACAAGAAAAACTTTACTGGCATTTTATAGATCTACATACAAAAATCAAATGCCTGACCAATATTTTAAGCATTTTATTTAAAGCAAGATTCAGACTTTTTTATCAACTATTGACTAGAAAATATTTAAAATAACAATACAAAATGAATCATCACATCATTTTCTTCTATTTTTTAGCAAAGCCAAACACATTTATGCTCCTTGAATGAAATCGTGTGCATTATAAAGTGATGTACTTTAGTGATGTGAATCACTTTGTCCAATTTATTAAGTTCATTGCCTCGATCGATCAACAGCTTAATACTGAGCACAGAATCTATCAATGCTCAGTGAAAGCCATGTGTTGTTTCTGAATAGCTCAACTTTCAACTCAATGACGCACAAGTTCTGAACATAAAAACTACGTAAAATCAATATTAATATCCCTATTCCCTATAGTATTCGTAAATACCTTTTACCGTGTAGTTTTCTGACGGCGCTTGTAACTAAGTGCTTGATAATTAGGACAAGACGTAAGATCGTCTACACGGAAAGCCAGAGTTTCGTTTCTAATTCATTCTCGCTAAGTGAATGTCAAACTTTTATGGAAGTTCTTTCCTTATTAGTAGACTAGCGACCCGCCCTCGCTTCGCTTCGGAAACATTAAAACACACATGAAACCAAAAAATAAAAAAATTTTTTTTTTTAAAAAAGTAGCCTATGTTCATCAGGGACAATGTCGGCTTCTAATGGAAAAAGAATTTTTCAAATCGGTCCAGTAGTTTCGGAGCCTATTCGAAACAAACAAACAAATCTTTCCTCTTTATAATATTAGTATAGATATAGATGAAGCACCATTAACAAAACTTGTGAAAGGTTTCACAGTTACAGTTGCTGAAATTATTCTAAAACCTTTACTGAAATATGTTTCCATTGATTGATATTCTTGCATTTTATGTGTTCCTGTTTTTTTAATTGCAAAAACAAGCTGATGATCGGTCTGATGTTAAGTGATTGACGGAGTCCACAGGCATCATATCGTGAATGCCACCACTCAGATTGAGTCCCCTGATATTTAAGTCACAATTGGATTAAATGGGGGTTTCCCAGTTCTTCGAATTGGATCGCATAGCTTGTTTACAGTAGAACCAGCCAGGGTGGTATTTTCTATAGGCTACCTTTTAGATTTACTAGGTAACAGGAGTAAATTGTAATCTAACAGATTCACAATACGTTTTCAAATGTTATATTATTATCGCATTTCATAAATTTAATTCCTTAATTTATTTATTTATGAGTGAGAGACTAGAGTAGTTAAAAATAATTTAAAAACAGATGAAAATAAATAGAAGTGGAGTTTCACAACTGTTGCTGCATTTTTAAATCGATTAATTATTTTCTTAACAAAATATATATATGATTGTTTCTTAAATATTTGCCAACTTTCATTGATTAATGAAATGTACTAGTGTTTTCGGTGATTTTGTATGAGTATTATATTATGTTTATTCGAATGAATCCCGAAATGTTCTTAACGGCACTTTTCTAATATCGATAGTGCTTAAGAAAGTCTTAATCACAACAAAATTCTCAAAATTTGATGTGTAATCCACTAATATTTAAAACCCATTTATCGTTAACCCAAGAATCTATACATTTTTTTTGTTTCTCTAGTCTTGACTCCATGTGGATAAGGTAAACAGCGTTTCCAGGGTGACGTTGTGCAGAGGAATAATTATCCATAGTAAAATACTGTTTGTCCAGATTTGAACGTAATTGTGAGTTGGTTAGATTCCAGTCCTATTCGGATTAGTTTAAAAGCTATTTATTACGCCAGAGAACTTGGCCACTTGACAGTAAAACTTTACCGCTTTCGAATTCAACAGAATTTGTTATTGAATTAAATTTCTCGAGCTAAAGTTAATCTATATTTTAATTATTTAGAAAGGAAACTACAGGAATCTAGTTCAATAAGAAAAGGTATTCTTTACTGGTGATAGGACCTCTTGTGAGTCCGCACGGGTAGGCACCACCACCCTGCCTATTTCTGCCGTGAAGCAGTAATGCGTTTCGGTTTGAGGGGAGGGGCAGCCGTTGTTACTATACTTGAGACTTAGAACTTATATCTCAAGGTGGGTGCCGCATTTACGTTGTAGATGTTTATGGGCTCCAGTAACCACTTAACACCAAGTGGGCTGTGAGTTCGTCTACCCATCTAAGCAATAAAACAAAATAATGAAAAGAAGCGCTTAATAATTTATATAAACACGCGAAACGGATCCAATTAATTTATATTTTACTACTACAAAATTTTAACGATTTAAAAACAAGTGATTCTCACCTTGCGCATTCAGCTCTGTGGCAGCTTTTGCAAGATCTCTTGTAGCAATGGCGGAAGAACAGCTCGGTCTCCATCCATAAGGTGGTTGACCACTTGAAGATCTCTTGTTCGATCCTCCGGAACAGTACCCCGAACTAGCAGTATCACAGCTAACGTTCACAGATTTTCTCGGGCTGGCCTCTTTACTAGGACAGATATCTCCCAAAGACATAACAACTTCGCCAAACTCAGTTTCTTCAGGACCCACTTCAGTGAATGTACTATAGTTTGGGCTTATATCTGAAGGTCTTCTATCAGGGTGCAGATAATGGGAATGATGAGCAGCATGTGACGTGTGCTTTATATGTACAGAGTTCAATAGAATATTTGACGAAGTTCTCGTTAAGGCTTCTCTTTGTCTGATCGCTTCCCGGAATATTCGGCAGTACATCGAAATCATGACCAAACTCGGAATCCAGAATGAAACGCTCGAAGATACTATAGCATATACCATATTGACTTTGAAAATGCACACATCAGGGTGATCCTTCCTATATTGGCGGTGTTGCTCAGTCGTATACCAACCCTTGAATATGGGCACGAAACTAATGAACGCGGGCCACAGCCATACGTTTGCGAGCATGAAGCAAACAGTCCTATGAGTCATGGTAACCGGGTACTCGAGGGGCCGCACTATAGCGTAATATCTATCAACAGATATGCAGCACAGATGAAGTATAGAAGCACTGGAGAAGTAAACGTCAAGAGAATTAAAGATATCACAGGCTAACGGACCAAACAACCAGGCGTCAGTTAATTCGGAGCTGGCGTTAAAGGTCATTGCGCATAAGGCGACTAACATATCAGCCACAGCAAGACTAACAACGTAGTAGTTAGTGAGAACTCTGAGCTTCCTGTGTCGATGTACTGATATGATAACGAGAGCGTTGCCAAATAAAGCGCCGAGGATTATTGTGGAGAAGATGAGGCCTTTGATGATGAGGATGAAGGTATGCTGCCAGTCGTGGTCGGGCGCGGCAGGAGGCGCCAGCGTTGAATGCAGCCCGTCGAGAAACGCTGACTCCGTACCGCGCCCTCGCGCTTCTACCTCGCTCCGGAATACACCATCTGACAACAAAAACACATTTCTCATTCATTTTGGGTTTTTTTTACACAGGAATAGCTTAGTACGATTTTTGCCGGCTACATTGCTCGAATAGTGGCTATCTCATAATTAGCGTACACTAAGCTTACAAATTATTTTGCTAAACAAATTCTAATCACGGTATTTATAATGGTGAGCTCTTATTATTTTCGCGTTTTTACAAGCGCCTTGGTAAGGATTAAAGCTTACCAACATTACTGTGATGTAAAACTACACCGTTGCCATAAAATTTGGTAGTAGATGGTAGGACTTCTTGTGAGTCCGCACGGGTAGGTACCACCACCCCGCCTATTTCTGCCGTGAAGCAGTAATGCGTTTCGGTTTGAAGGGTGGGGCAGCCGTTACAACTATACTGAAACCTTAGAACTTACATCTCAAGGTGGGTGGCGCATTTACATTGTAGATGTCTATGGGCTCCAGTAACCACTTAGCACCAGGCGGGCTGTGAGCTCGTCCACCCATCTAAGCAATAAAAAATATTATTTCTTTAGTAGCCGCAATGCTCCAAGCATCCTTCAAAAAGTGATCAATGTTTACTGCTGTAGATTGTGATAGTTGGAATTATCAGTCATAAAACGTGTTGTGATTGGCTCCTACTTATTATAGCCAATTGTACATAAAAAGACTGCCATTTACGTTCGATGCTTACATCATATTCAAGAATTCAAGAAGCAAGAAATTCGTATTCAAGGAATCACAGAAACAAATGTGGATAAAATCAGGCACGACTGATAAGTTTGACTATTACGGGCTCTGTCTCGCTCAGCTTCTATCCGTTAGCCGCAAGACGGGTTAAGCTTCATCGAATTAGTTTGGACATTTAATCAGCCTTAATTTGTTAAATCACCGCGTGAATACGTAAATACAAACAAATCGGTGAGATCTTCTGATTTGTATAATATTCTTATTAAAAAGGACGTGAGTGTTATAAAGATATTTCTATTTACGTAAGTGGATTGATGATCTTTTTAAATACAACTACGATTTCATCCTTTTTCATTTGGCTAATGTCTAAATCAGTATACATAATATATTATTACTGTAATCTATACCTAATTGCTGTTCGTTAGTCTTGCTAAAATTCGAGAACGGCTGGACTGATTTGGCTAATATTGGTCTTAAATTATTTGTGAAAGTCCAGAGAAGGTTAAAAAGGTAGATAAATATGAAAATGCTCGGAATTAAATAAAAATAACAGTTTTGTTTTTCCTTTGATGTGTCCCCCGTCGGACGGATTCCTTTTGTTTATTTTAAGTTTATTTTATACAAAAGCTTAGGCCTTTTATTTATCGATTGAGCCACTACGAAGTCTGCCGGGTCAGCTAGTTCAATATAAATATAAATTTGTTTTAGAAGAACATCCGACGGATACTGGAATCGCATTTTTACCTTTTTTACCCATTGAAATACATGTTTCTCTTCGAATTACCCTAGTTAATTTAATTAAGGAGACCGTGAAGGAAATTTCAGAATCGAGACGTGTGACCAATACCGTATGATTAAAGTTTAATTATCGTTCAAACCGCAGGAATTACCGGAGCACCGTTCTGTCATGACAGATAATAAGGAGAATTCTATTCAGTGCTTTTCAAACGCGAAACGGACCCAAGATGGCGTTTAATTAAATAGGACATTTATGTGGATAACGAATCCAATTTCGGGTAGAATGTGCGATACGAATCACAATCACGGATTTGATTATTTTATTATTGTCAAGATAGTAGAACGAACAATCAAAGAAGATAAAGTGGAAAGATTTAGTGCTGAAGGATAATAGGTAATGCAATGTTACTGTTGAGGATGTTGAAGACAGGCGTATCTTTCTGTAAGATTTTGTAGAATTTGTTTTCCCTGCACCTGCAAATAAAATGTGTGTGTGTGCGCGCTCGTGTGTGTGCGCGCTCGTGTGTGTGCGTGTGTATGTGTATGTATGTGTGTGTGTGTGCGCGCGCGCGCGTGTGTGTGTGTGTGTGTGTGTGTGTGTGTTGTGTGTACATATATTGATTAGTGCATGCGTGAAAATTACGATGAAAAATAAGTAAAGTCAATGTTGAATTCGTTAATCTCAAGATAACAGTCTTAGGCTTAATTTATTCATGTGTTACATGGCTTTATTGTTCATTTACTAATTTTTCTACCAGTAAATAAGTTGACCAGAGCCGATTTCAAGTTCACGATAAATCGATACATAGTCATTTGCCAAAATTAAATAACTATAGAGTCTATGTACTGCTGAGCTAATGCCAAGTTCGAATAAGTGACCATAAAGTTTAAGCTTTATTAATACCTTTAAGCTGTATAACGCAAAACTGAAAAAACGTATTGTTACATCGCGAAGAGCTCGCAAATGAAATCGTACGATTTTTCTAGAAACAATCTTTATGTTTCTCTCAAAGCTGCGCGTCGTCTGAGCTTCGCACAGACTTTTCAGCTAAGTAATCCTTAAATCTGGGCTCAACAAATCCTCGTTTTACTTCATTACTTCAATAATGTCGCCAACTTTAACTTTATTGCCGCTTATTTAGCGGGTACCTTTTGTGGAGAACTTTAACGATCAAATTATATTTATAACGTTCTTTTGTTTTATTGGAATGGAATAGTAAAAAAAATGTTTTTTTTTTTAAATATATTTAAAGTAATTGTGCTGTTTTTGTATGGTATATATAATTACAGGCTTTATTGAATAGATAGCAGTTCCAAGGGAGGAAATAGAGTATAAATTAAAAAAAAATAATCTTAGATAAAGGCATAGCAGTTCCAAGAGCGGAAATAGAGTATAAATTTAAAAACACTAAAGCTTATCAACCGAATGTAAGTTAACGAGTCATAAATAAAGATACTACTAACAATTCAGAGCGTTAGAAATAGCTGATTGCTTGTGTTGACAACTAATCTCTTTACATTTTTGCTCCACTACATACATAATTATATATACTTCACACCTTTATACAGAAGGACACATGATTATATTTGATAATTTATATTATAGCCGTCTTCAAACATTATAGTGATCAAAAGCCATAAAAATACTAGTACGTAAATTATTTCAGAATCTGTAATATTTTTACTTCCACATTACATAGGCAAACATTGATTATTTCGTATTATTAAAATCCGAAAGGGTTTTATCCCATTAATATTGAAATGTCTCCATATCTGTAAGTTACTGTGAGCCTTGATGACTCTTTGCACTTTATAGATCATATCAAATGTCTTCGGAACAAAACACTTAATTTCAAAAGAATTATATTACCTAGATTTAAAGTAAGACTTCCATAACACTTGACGAATTTTGTTTGTTTCGCAGAATCTCGCATCGATCGGCACCAGCTGGCTGAAGGTCATTCTGACCGTCGTTTGGCAAATCTACCCGGCTTGGAAGCCAGCCAAGAAGTTCGCAGCAACGTTTACCAATATTTTGGGAAGATGTAAAATTTACGGCTCTATGTAGACGACATGCTCTCTGCAGCTTTTAACAGTATTAATACTTGCATGAAAAATGATGTAATGTAAACATAAATTATTATTTTTATTTTGATAAAACGATGCTGCAGTACCACAGCTGCTGCTGATGCTGCAGTAGAACTGTTTGTGCTTATAGCAGATGCATAAATTGTGAAAATCTGCTTTCTTTTGTAGGGCATTTAAATGTTCGGTTTTGAAATGTCGTTCGTCGATCTTTGTTGATTAACTTTGTTTAATCCTCTTTAAAGGTTTAAATTCCAAAATTTTAAATCAATGAAATCGTTTAAACAAATTAGGTATGTTTATACATTAGCAACGGTTTTTAACTGATCAGGTATACTGTTTCATAAAACATTGGCTGTCCCATAATATTTTTGCTGTCTGTTCTTCAAACAAACGCCTTAGTTGACAAATAAAACAATTCGAATGTGTTGATGTAAGCGTTTACTGCTTTTTGTTCTCAGAAGGGTGATTTATTAATATGGATTTCATATATTTGTTAGGCTGTAATAGATTAATATAAAAAGGATCTAAAATTAGAACTAATATTACGGTTAAATAATGGATTTATTACTCTCATTATGTTCTTTCCGATGTTACAAATACTTTGGATTTCGTGATTGCGGATTTGACTTTAAAGCAAAAATAAACTGTAAATAAACTTCAAAATAGTTTTCTGAAAACGGTAGGTGATAAATAGTTTTTTTTTGTTGTTGTACAGAAACGACAAGTCAATTTAATTATGTTTTCCTAACGGTTCTAATAGACTCCTAACAGCCTAAACAGGAATTCCTTTTAATTGAAACAGATAATAAAAGAATTGAAATGAAAACTGGTATTTTATAAAACATATTATTCTTCTTCTTTTAATAACGAAAGCGTAGTTCGTAACTTCAATATTTATTTATTTCTCCTTTGCGATAAGATAAAAGAAGTATGGCATTTAATAATTAAGGTAGGTACTCTTAGTGTGGACATGGTGGAATTATCTTAGATAAAACCTGAAAATTGTAACCAGAGGTAAACTAGTGGTAGTCGGATATTGTTTCAGGTTTTTCAATGCAATTTAAAAACTTCTGTTTTAACTTGCGCTACTCAATCTTTTTAGACTGTGGTTTAATATAACAACAACATAAAGGTAAATTGGCACAAAGAATGAAAGCACTGAATTCTAAGAAATCATTTAAAAGTAATTCGATACACAATTTCGATCGAATGCAGCCATTAATTTTAAATGAAATTGTGCTATTGATTTTCTTTAGAATCGACAAGGCCGCGGCCTATTGCAAGTCTCGACTTTTGATCACCGGTCAAGGAATTTTAGGCCTTATTTCATTAGGGTTTGTCTCGTGATTGCCGGTTCTTTTTTTTTTTTGCCCATGTAGGCAGGCGACCATACAGCCCACCTAATGGTGAGTGGTTACCGTCGCCCATGGACTTTAGCAATGCCAGGGGCAAAGCCAAGCCGCTGCCTACTGCTTAATACTCTCCACAAGCCTCGTTTCAAGAAGGACATGTCATAGCGCTCGGGAAACACCGTGGAGGGGAGCTTATTCCATAGCCGGATGGTACGTGGCAAGAAAGTCCTCTGGAAACGCACTGTCGATGAACGCAGCGGTTCCAGATAATATGGATGAACTCTGCTCCGATGGCCGGAGGTGCGATGATAAAAAGGAGATGAGGGGATCATCTCAAACAATTCCTCAGTTCTGCAACTATGGGACTGTTTTTATAAGATTCCATTTTGATAGCAATTTGCTTTGTCTGTTTTTGTCGCGAATTCGTTGTGCTTATTCCAGCCTAATAAGGCTAAAACGGAAACGCAGCTGATGAAAAATGTTTCCAGAGCTAATGGGAAGTCAGGAAAGTCTATTAACCTAAAACTGCCGTAATCACCGTTGTCCCTTAAAGCATCTCGTCGAAGTTTCAATTTTGAGTTATCAGGTCAATCTAGCTTTAAAACTAGCACATGACATGACTATATCGCTTCAAAACGGGCGCGTGGTCCTTTACCAGGTTCTTAATTATTGTAGCTTAAAAAAATGCGGCTTTGATTTGTGTTACACATCGTTTTACTCCTTCACGATTCGTGAACAGATCTAAAAGTTCGTATTTCTTTACCAAAATTAGCGCCTATCTGTTGTGTTTGGAGACAGTCTATAGTCGCATACACATCGGGTGTCTTTTCATTGTCGTCACAACCACCTCGAAATTGAGTCGTTTTTGCCTTGGCGGAACCTTTGCCCGGGCTTTATTACTGGTGGTAGGACCTCTTGTGAGTCCGCGCGGGTAAGTACCACTACCCTGCCTATTTCTGCCGTGAAGCAGTAATGCGTTTCGGTTTGAAGGGTGGAGCAGCCGTTGTAACTATACTTGAGACCTTAAAACTTATAGCTCAAGGTGGGTGGAGCATTTACGTTGTAATGTCCATGGGCTCCAGTAACCACTTAACACCAGGTGGGCTGTGAGTTCGTCCACCCACCTAAGCAATAAAAAAAAACCAAACTCTAGTGAAGATCAAAGAACTATTCATGTCAGAAAAATATGCGGGTTCCTTAGCAAATGATAGTCATTTCATTCAAATCGGATGTATCAATTGATCAATCGTAGCTGGACTTAACGAACAATCACATGATTATTTGATGACAAGGGCAACTATATATAATGGGCTTTTTCTGTAATTAAATTTCAATGTATTACCGATATAAACCTGTGGCGTGCTGCCCTATGTGAAACACAATCGCAGAATCCCGGGATGGCAGCGTCTCCTTAGTGCAGCCCTGTACATCTCGCCATTCAAACGAATGTACAGTGAATGCTGCGGTGACCGAAACTGGTCGCCAGTCGAGGCAACCACACCGAGACGAACGCACGTCGCTCCGCGCTCCGCCGCTCGCAGATATTCAACACGATACAACAACATTTTACCGACCAGCAGCTATATTGGTGACCCCGACGTGATTTGAACACGCACGATGACAACCGTAACGGAGAAAGAGCACGTAGAAGATCAGAGGCCTGCAGAGTTGTTTCGNGCAACCACACCGAGACGAACGCACGTCGCTCCGCGCTCCGCCGCTCGCAGATATTCAACACGATACAACAACATTTTACCGACCAGCAGCTATATTGGTGACCCCGACGTGATTTGAACACGCACGATGACAACCGTAACGGAGAAAGAGCACGTAGAAGATCAGAGGCCTGCAGAGTTGTTTCGGGTCGGAGTTAGAGTGCCGCCATTTTGGCCCGAGGAGCCGGAGATATGGTTCGCGCAAGTAGAAGGACAATTCGCGATATCCGGCATTACATCAGACACCACGAAGTTCAACTACGTGATTGGACAACTTGACCATCAGTTCTCGAAGGAAGTGAAAGACATTATCATCTCACCACCAGCCACAGATAAGTACGAGAAGCTAAAGTTAGAACTTATCAAACGGCTTAGCGCTTCGCACGACAAGAAGGTGAAACAGCTGCTAATGCACGAAGAGTTAGGCGAACGAAGGCCATCACAGTTCCTTCGCCACCTACAAAGCTTAGCTGGGCCCACTGTGCCCGAAGAGTTTGTGAAGACTATCTGGACCAGCCGTCTGCCGCGCAACATCCAGACCGTGATCGCCGCTCAACCTACCTCGTCGCTAGAGGTACTTGCTGATTTGGCCGACAAGATACAAGACATCGCCACTCCTGCACCTCAAGTCGCAGCAGCTCAAGCAGGACCCGGGTCCACCATGGACGCTATGGCACGAGAAATCGCTGAGTTACGTAAACAGTTACAAAATTTATCATCGCAGTTAAACTCGCAGGACCGGCGGTCTCGCTCCACACAACGCCGTGACCGTAGCCGATCAATGACCAGGTCCGTATCCAACTACCGCAGATTCCCGGAATGTTATTATCATTTCAAATTCGGTAGCAACGCAAGAAACTGCATAAAACCATGCGACTTCGAGCCGGAATCTCGAGATAGTAGTCCAAGAAGAATCCCGGGAAAATCCCGGGATCCCGGGAAAAATTCGGAAAACTCCAGGGGTGGTCAGTAATGGCGACTGACGACTGCCCTCGCTCCTCTGGTCGCCTGTTCGTAGTAGATCGTCGGACCAAGATACAATTCCTCGTAGATACGGGAAGCGACGTCTGCGTGTATCCACGATCCGCTTTATCGGAGCGACGTCCTAAAACAAACTTCCAGCTATCCGCCGCTAATGGTACACCAATCAACACGTACGGATATGCCAATCTAGAGTTAGACCTAGGATTACGACGCGATTTTCCCTGGCGGTTCATCGTCGGAGATGTAACCAGAGCCATCATTGGAGCCGATTTCCTCAAACATTACGGCCTAATAGTCGACATCCGCAACAAGTGTCTTCTGGATAGCCTTACAACACTGTATGCTATAGGTAAACCTGTAAACTCGTCGAACACGATATCATCTATAAAGATACCACTCGGCGGGTCCAGCAGATACCACAAGTTACTCACCGAGTTCCCAGAAGTAACACACCCATCCGGACACCATCAAGAAATCAAGCACAATACAGTTCATTACATCAGGACAACGCCAGGCCCACCAGTGTCATCTTCTCCCCGTCGACTTGCACCTGACAAACTACAGATAGCCAAAAAGGAATTTGAGTCGATGCTTGCATCAGGAACTGCCCGCCCATCTGAAAGCCCTTGGGCCTCTCCACTCCATCTAGCCCCGAAAAAGGACAACGAGTGGAGGCCTTGCGGCGATTATCGCTCTCTGAACGCCAGGACTATTCCGGACAAATACCCAGTGAGACATGTGCACGACTGCACCTACAATATAACTGGTTGCAAAATTTTTTCCACCATTGATTTGGTAAAAGCTTTTAACCAGATTCCTATCTTTCACGAGGACATACAGAAGAGTGCCATAATTACCCCGTTCGGCTTATATGAGTTCCCACATATGACGTTTGGACTTCGCAACGCTTGCCAGACGTTTCAACGCTTCGTCGATGAAATGACACGTGGACTAGACTTTGTTTATCCTTACGTCGACGACTTTCTGTGCTTTTCTAGAAACGAAGAGGAACACGAAGACCATCTCCGACAACTATTTAGCAGACTCAGAGACTACGGTGTCATCATCAACACCACCAAATGTCGCTTCGGGGTATCTGAAGTCTCATTTCTCGGCTATTCCATCTCAGCCAAAGGAGTAAAGCCACTGGATACAAAGGTAGAAGCCATAAAGTCATTTCCAGAACCAAAGACCATCAGATCACTGCGAAGATTCTTAGGAATGATCAACTTCTACCGTAGGTTCATACCAGGCGCCGCTAAATATCAGACTCCCCTAAATGCTCTTCTGACGGGATCTGTTAAAGGGTCTCACCCAGTGCACCTATCGGGTGACACCTTGAAAGCTTTTCAAGAATGCAAAGATAGCTTATGTCGCGCCACACTCCTTGCGCACCCTGACAGCCAATGCAAGCTGGCCCTAGTCACTGACGCATCAGATACTGCGATCGGAGCCGCTCTACAACAGCAGAAGAACTCTGCGTGGCAGCCACTTGCATTCTTCTCCCGGAAACTTTCTCCAGCTCAGATGAAATACTCGCCCTATGACAGAGAGCTACTGGCTATATACGAAGCTATCAAATATTTTAGACACATGTTAGAGGCCAAGGATTTTACTATCTACACAGATCATAAACCGTTATGCTTCGCCTTCCACACTCGCAAAGACAAATGTTCACCCAGACAATTCCGACACCTCGATCTTATATCACAATTTACCACAGACATACAGCACATTGCTGGTAAGGACAACGTGGTTGCAGACGCACTCTCACGAGTAGAAGAAGTAGAGTTTTCCTTAGACTTCGCAAGGTTAGCCCAATCCCAAAACACTGATCCAGAACTAAAACAGCTATTAGACAATGGCACATCACTACGCTTAGAAAAGATCAAGATACGGGAATTTCGAACAGAGCTCTACTGCGATACCAGCACCAAGACTCCAAGGCCTTACATCACGCCAATGATGCGAAAACAAGTTTTCGAAAACCTGCATGGACTCAGTCACCCTGGTACTAATGCCACGATCAAACTGATAACTGAAAGGTACATTTGGCCCGGAATCAACAAAGACTGCAGAGAATGGACAAGAGCTTGTCTAGCATGCCAACGGTCTAAGATAAACCGACACGTTTCTACTCCTCTTGGAACGTACAAGCTTCCAAATGCACGCTTCATGGATATTCACATCGACCTCATCGGACCGCTACCCATATGCGGAGGAAACCGTTTTTGCCTAACAGCAATCGATCGTTTCACGAGATGGCCTGAGGTTATACCCATACCTAATGCTACAGCTGAAACAGTAGCAAAAGCTTTACTCACTGGCTGGGTATCGCGGTTTGGATGTCCGTCTTCAATAGTCACCGACCGCGGCCGTCAATTTGAGTCCGCTCTCTTCCAACACCTGTCGAAATCAATAGGATTCCATCATAAGAAGACCACTGCTTACCACCCGCAATGTAATGGCGCCATAGAAAGATTCCATCGTCAGCTAAAAACCGCTATCACTTGTCACGGTAATGAAAACTGGATGGAAGTGCTGCCATTCGTCCTACTCGGGATAAGAAGTGCCTACAAAGATGACTTGAAAACAAGTGCAGCCGAACTAGTATATGGAGAGCCACTTCGGCTACCTGGTGAATTTTTCGATCCGGGTACTGCAGGAACAACCGACGTCACGGAATATACAGCACGCCTTCGTCAATTCGCCAACAACCTTAAACCAGTACCTGCTTCAAGACACACACGACAATCCATCTTCGTCTATAAAGATCTAGCTACCACCAGTCATGTGTTCTTGAGAGAAGATGCGCTGAGAGCCTCTTTACAGCCAGCGTACACTGGACCACATCCTGTTATAGAAAGAAATGATAAATATTTTAAACTACTGATAAAAGGCAAAACGGTGACAGTAACTGCTGATCGCCTTAAGCCAGCATACACACTTCCTGAAAGAAGATCTGTTAGATTTCCTGCACATCTCCGGGACTTCCAAACTTAATCGCCCTACTCGGTCTCTGGAGGGGGGTGATGTGGCGTGCTGCCCTATGTCAAACATAATCGCAGAATCCCGGGATGGCAGCGTCTCCTTAGTGCAGCCCTGTACATCTCGCCACTCAAACGAATGTACAGTGAATGCTGCGGTGACCGAAACCGGTCGCCAGTCGAGGCAACCACACCGAGACGAACGCACGTCGCTCCGCGCTCCGCCGCTCGCAGATATTCAACACGATACAACAACATTTTACCGACCAGCAGCTATAAAACATATGTCTTACTATAACTGTATTTATTTAATAATAATAAAAAAGAAAACTGCGCAATAGTCAGTATTCCGACGCTCCGCACTTTATACGTAGGTACCTACTTATAAAGAGTGGATCTAATGACGGTTCACGCCCTAAGGGTTAAATCATTGTGTCACGTCTTGATATAGTGTGTATGTAATAAGTCTTGGATGGGTTTGAGACCCAGATCGTTGTGTAAACTCCCTGATCTCGTAACATGTAAATTCGACGGTTTTCTATAAAAGTCGAAAGCGTGGGTGAGCATCGCAGCGCCATAGACCATAACTATACTTGAGACCTTAGAACTTGTATCTCAAGGTGGGTGGCGCATTTACGTTGTGGATGTCTATGGGCTCCAGTAACCACTTAACACCAGGTGGGCTGTGAGCTCGTCCACCCATCTAAGCAATAACAATCAGACTTAAGCTAGTTTTGTAAAGTCTTCAACTTATCAGCTTGTAACAGCTTTTTTATTGAACTTGTAACACGAAAGACTATTTGGACAATAATTCTAGTTGTTTCTATTATGACCAAATATTAAATAGATATGGTAGTTTTCAGAGTTGTGCGTTTTTTATTAGCTTAACCTAGGGCCTGTGCACACCACGTTTTTAAAACGCGCCGTCGACGTGTTATGGTGAGTGAATGTTAGGCAGTAGTTAACGTGATTAATAGACTTCAATTAAGTAAAGGACATAGCCAAATCTAGGCTAACACGGATTCCTCAAAGAATGTTACGCTCAGAATATATAAGTATAACATTATCACATAATATTGCACAATGAGCGTTAGTGAATATGTAAACACAATTGGAAGAATAAAAAACCTTAAATATTTCATAAATAGACAGTTCTGCACACCTACACCCGTATTCATCGTGGCTTAGATAAACACAATAGCTACATCGGGATCTTCGTATAAAAATATGCGGAAGGCGGCATCGGATCCGCATGATTCCGGTTAAATCCGGTTTAAGCTCGCCATTAAGAAGTCCTTGTGGCGAGGTGGCTGTACAAATTGAATAATAGTCGTTGTGTCTGTCGGCTACCGGTTGGCGGCTTCCAAAACTAGTGTTGTGTGTAGCCGGTCGTTATTTTGGGAAACTTACTTTTTTTTTCAAAGTTGCTTGTGTAAGGGCACTGTACTATTCAAACGTCTGATTTTAAACTCAAAGATAAACTACTGTGTGCTAAGTGCGAGTTTTTTAACGTTCTCGATAGCGTAAAAGTTAACTCGTATTTGTATGGATTGGAACGTTTGCCTACGTTTGCCGCTAGGGGCGCTGTTCCAACTGCATACCAATTTGAGTTAACTTTTACACTCTCTAAAACCAATACCGTCTTTACCATAAGGGTACACGGGGCCCGTGCCCAGGGCCCCCATTCTCAGGGGGCCCCGAAAGACCGACAATTTCTCTCACACGTTTATTCTCAAAACATTTTTTCGGGCACATTGCACTTTTTTCACAAATCAGTAATCAGAAGGTATTTACAAGGCATATACTATGACTATAATAGAAGATTTTGCTCAACAGAAATCCCGAAAGAAACCGTTATCGAAATCGTAACCAAAAAACCAGCAGCATTCTAATATCATTAATGACGTATTATATCATACTGTATTTGATTACCTATAATAAATGGTCATACTCAGTAAAAAAATGTTATTATAATTCGCTTTTTTTACTTTCCAAAAGGGCCTCAAATTCTTGTGTGCCCAAGGGCCCCATCCTAGTTTAAGACGTCCCTGTCTAAAACGTTAAAAAACTCGCACTAAGCTCAGTGTATTATTAGTTAACATATGACACAGTTGACACAGTCGATATTAATTCTAGGATTTTTTTCTGTGTGGCAACGAAAATCCACAAAAGAGAGCAAAAAAAAAACATATACCAGAATAAAAAGCTTCGGTAACCGGGGTTGTTCGAATATATCGATATCTTTCGAAAAACGCCTATTTCAACCAAGAGACATCTTTATTTTAACCCAAAAAACACTACCAAATCAGGCGTAGGTAGGTATACAAGAAAGTAGCTGGCGATAGGGCGTATTGTGAATCCACACGGGTACTTCACCAGTGCATACAAGATAGTAAATTTACTACCCCAATATACCTACTACTCGCACTGTCCCATCCCTAACAACATGACATACTGGCTGTTCTTAAGCCAATAGATAGAATAAGATCGAGGACTTACGGTTCGTCCTTGTTACATTGTAACACGCCGTTTGTCCATACCACGCAAGTTTCAGCAATTGTAACTCTATTTATGGGTGTCGGCGCGAATTATGGTCAATAATTCAATAAGCTATTATGTGACGTAATTCGGTACGAAGCTTTGTCGTTTTCTGAGTAGCGATATCGAAAATAGCACGCTATTGGTATCTGCTATTTTGAACTCATGAAAAGCTGTAAAAACGCTTGCAAACACAGCTGCTCAGCTCGAGAAGGAACACAGTCTACCACCAGGGCATTCTTGTTGGAGATCAGGTATATTCGTTGAATCCTTTAGTCGCATTTACGACAGCGACGAGAAAAGTTGGAGTAGACCGATCGGATCGAAAAGACCGACACCATCTAGCTAATACTCATATATTTATTTATTTGGAAATTTTGGACATTCTTTTGTTTATCGCTAAAGTCTGTGGACAAATTGAGAACAGGTTAGGTACATATTGTATGTCTTCAATATTATTACTAATATTACCTTCAGTATTTTGAGACCGCGCGGGTGAGTACCACCACCCTGCCTATTTCTGCCGTGAAGCAGTAATGCGTTTCGGTTCGAAGGGTGGGGCAGCCGTTGTAACTATACTTGAGACCTTAGAACTTATAGCTCAAGGTGGGTGGCGCATTTTCATTGTGGATGTCTATGGGCTCCAGTAACCACTTAACACCAGGTGGGCTGTGAACTCGTCCAGCCATCAAAGCAATAAAAAGAAAAAAGAAAATTTCCTTGGCGAAATTTGTTATTACAGAGGTCTGTGAAATTCTTTGACTATAGACCCTTAATACTTAATCAACCTTACATCAAACTTGTAATTAATTATAGTCGAATTTCGACTACCGGGCGACCACTGGTTAAAACTAAATATCTAAAAATGACATATGGAATTAAAAAAAAAAAAAAAACATCCGCAAACGAATACAGATTTAAGTCATTAACAAAACGAGTAGCGATTTAAAACGCGATAATCGATACGCTATTCATATTCGAAGCAATATTTGTTCAAATTACACGTGCAAATAAGAGGGGAGAGTCGCAGCGAACCGCGCATATGTTAAGATTTCAACATCGTTTTCAATACAAACAAACACTTGCAACGTTTCGATCACTGGTGACGTGGAAAACGAAAGCGCTTGTTTCAATGGAATCATTGGATCATCAACGATTAAGTCTTCAGTTGTTTTTCTATCTGTACTTAACTGTACAGACAGCGAAAATAATTAGTGCGCTAATTCCCAAAACGGTAGCACTAAAGTAGAGAATTAAAAACATGTTCTTTACTGGTGGTAGGACCTATTGTGAGTCCGCACGGGTAGGTACCACCGCCCCGCCTATTTCTGCCGTGAAGCAGTAATGCGTTTCGGTTTGAAGGGTGGGGCAGCCGTTGTGACTATACTGAGACCTTAGAACTATATCTCAAGGTGTGTGGCGCATGTGACGTTGTAGATGTCTATGGGCTCCAGTAACCACTTAACACCGGGTGGGCTGTGAGCTCGTCCACAAATCTAAGCAATAAAAAAAAATAAAAAAAATGGAATCATCATCAACGATTAAGTCTTCAGTTGTTTTTCTATCTGTACTTAACTGTACAGACAGAAAGTGTGAGTACAGTACAGAAAGTGGCACCTGTGACAGAGTAGCTGATGAGTGCGCGTTTGGGATGTTATGGAGAGTGATGAGACGAAATGAAAATGAGATTGGTAAGAGAGTGTTAACTATGAATGTGGAAGGATATAGAGGAAGAGGTAGACCTAAGAAGAAATGGATAGATTGTGTGAAAGACGATATGGGTAAGAGGGGAGTGAGCGAAGAAATGGTATATGATAGAAGAGTATGGAAGGAGAAAACATGTTGCGCCGACCCCAGGTGACTGGAAGAAGGGCAGGATAATGATGGTGAATGATGACTTAACTGTACAGACAGCGAAAACAATTAGTGTGCTAATTACCAAAACGGTAGCACTAAAGTAGAGAATTAAAAACATGTTCGAAAACTTCATGGCCTAAAGGATAAGTCATCCAGTGTTTTTTTTGTCCTACCTATACTGATAGCCTTGAGAGGCTATTTCAGCTTCACCCTAACATGTAGGTGAAGCACACGGGACTCAAACCGAAGGTGTTGCTAGCACTGGCCCTAGCAAGAGCCGTGCTTTGCAGAATCTAACAATGGATCGGAAATGCGGATGAAAATTATTTGTGGCAGGACCTATTGTGAGTCCACGCGGGTAGGTACCACCGCCCTGCCTATTTCTGCCGTGAAGCAGTAATGCGCTTTGGTTTGAAGGGTGGGGCAACCGTTGTAACTATACTGAGACCTTAGAACTTCTATCTCAAGGTGTGTGGCGCATGTACGTTGTAGATGTCTATGGGCTCCAGTAACCACTTAACATCAGGTGGGCTGTGAGCTCGTCCATCCATCTAAGTAATAAAAAAAAAATGCGACCCACTGAGAAGATCCGACAAGAAACTCAGTGGGCTGTGTCTATGGGCTTATTTACTCGTAGAGCCCTTCGTCGCAAATGACGGGTTCGGCGAGGACGGTGACTGGTGCTTGAGGTACCTAAAAGCACCTTTAATGGATCGGGAAGATCCGAAATGACGTGTAACCGGTGTACTCGAGTGATGCGACTATGTCAGTGTTCAAATCCCGCAGGCAGGTACCAACTTTTTTTATTTATCGAGTTTCGGTGTCGAGGTCTGTCGTGTGGACCGGACATAGCAGTGCTGTGCTCTGCGTTACCATCGAACGTGGTGTTCGGAAAGGATCGTCCTTGGCACTTTGTTCTGGAACTTCAGGTCCACATCTGGCCCCACACGTAGTGACGTATGGCACGATTCCAACCCGTGGTAGATGTAGAAGCAGTCCTCTGGCTGGGGCATGATGAGCTGGGGCTTCATGAGCTCGTCTACCCGTCCTGTAAAACAGAATAGCTCCTCAATACTATGGACAGGACGCTAAATACGTTAACGGGTAGAAGAATATAAAATTACTAATTCCAGCATCAAGTCACAAGATGGTCTCCATTAACGTTATCTAAGCCCTGAACTTTCCACAAAAACGAATACAAAAATAGTGCATTCATCTATACTATTCGTAGAGACTATTCGTCACGCAACAGTATGTGCGAGGGTATCCGGGAGTGCGCCGCCACCACCACTTATTCGCGGCGTTGGCGGGGCTGAGGACCCGTAGAGCTAGGAACTGTCCAATGGCCAGGACAATTGCGCTGGTAAACCAATTTCTGTCCGAAATCCAGGATGCTGACGTGTTTGCCGATAATTGGGGAATACTTTTTACCAAAATAATGTTATTTTTAGCGTAATAATAGTACTTGATAAATTTAATAATGTTTTTTTTTGTGTTAACGAGTCAGACGTTTTGGTGCTAACTGTAAATAAATATTGAATGGAATAAATAAATAAATAAAATAAAATCTGTCTTATGAACAATTAATTCAATTATTTCGTTCTTTATCTTTCAATGATCAGAAGATATTTTGGTATGTTATACCTTGTACATTTTCCTTTGGTTTGGTATGTTGTTGTTTGGTATCGGTATAATCACGAAAGACATAAAACTAAATGAATGTATTAAAAGGTTCGTTGATTGTGGAGCTTCACACGATGTATACGAACAAAAGTAATTTCCGGCACGCGGCTTGTTCATAATCGCTCGTTCCAATTTAAAGTGGTTTTGCGAATTACAGTCGAATCTAATTAATACTTTTATTACCTTGATCAGTATCCATCATGCGGTGGTAGGACCTCTTGTGAGTCCGCGCGGGTGGGTACCACCGCCCTGCCTATTTCTGCCGTGAAGCAATAATGCGTTTCGGTTTGAAGGGTGAGATAGCCGTTGTAACTATACTGAGACCTTAGAACTTATATCTCAAGGTGGGTGGCGCATTTACGTCGTGGATGTCTATGGGCTTCAGTAACCACTTAACACCAGGTGGGCTGTGAGCTCGTCCACCCAACTAAGCAATAAAAAAAAAATGTGTGCGTGTACTAGTGTACACACGTAAGAAGTGAAACTTCTTTATGGCCTTATTTTTCGAAAAATGATCTACATGCAACTTTCTAGAAATTGGTTAAATAAAGTTAAATTAGATAAAGTTTAAACAAAAGGATTTTATTATCATAGACATGAATACAAAAAAGTTAAATTAGATAAAGTTTAAACAAAAGGATTTTATTATCATAGACATGAATACAAAACA